>PVIR01002601.1:0-86672 GCA_004026965.1 Petromus typicus
GCTTGCAAGACAGGCGCCGGAACCACTGAGCTAACTCCCCGGCCCTTGAACAATATTCTTAACATGGGCTTCACAGTTACTTATTTCATAGAAATTTTTGAGTATTAAAGGAAGTAACATTTACAAAGCACTTGACACAGAAATTAAGATTCAAAAAGTTAGCTTCTCTCAATAAAAATAAAGTGAATATGGGTTAATTCAACTTCATGTGCATGTATAAACATATCGAATTTAATAAAAATGTGTTAATTAGAATGAAATTCTAACCTGTATACTATTTCTGCTTTAAATCAATTATTGGACAGCCTAGGACCACAGATACAAATCTTCCCACCTGTTTTATTGTAATTATTATCACTTACACCACATTAAAATTATTCTGGCCTTTGAGATACACATGATTTGGAGTTATGTTTCCTGCTCAAGTCACCCATGAGAATACTGAATCATCAATTTTTTAGAAAGTTTTCAAAATTATTCCTTTGTACTAATTCCTTCAGTATTATGTAAGTCAATTCCCAACATCATCTTTCATTATATTTTAAATGAATTTACCTAAGCTATAAATTATGCAGAGCCCAAGTCTTAACTTTAAAAATGTATTGGGCATCCTCCAAAAACTGATTAGCAACATCCCTTGACATTTTGATCTGAGTGGAAAAGGAAGCAGACAGGAAAATGAGTATGTCTGGATGTCACAGAGAATTATTGGACATATATTATGAACTCAAACTTATTTTAAAACTACAGTATGCAAACAAGTAAAACCTTCATATACTGAAATTATCTGTCATTCCATATTTTAGTTATTCCTTCTGTGCCAGACACAGAATTATCTTTTTCCACGCACCTACTATATATAAACTATTTATACAATTCAATTTCTTTTCTTCTGTATTACAGGATTTACAAGCATCTATTGCACAGAAACACTGAGGGTGAATTGTACAAATGCCTGTGCATGATAGTATCTAATATTATTACGTTTATTAGCATCCTCAGCAATTTTTTGAGGCAGACGTCATGACTAATTTTACAAAGACATGAAGTGCAAAAGACGTGCTGACTTTTGCCCCAAGTGACACAGCTAGTTAGTGTCAAAGGTGATTCAAATCCAGGTCTGTCTGACTTCAAAATCTCCCCTCTAATCATGAGCTATGTGAGGAAATCAAATACTTAAGACAAGAAAAAAGGCTTATATTTTTAGCACAATATATACTTTCAATTATATATTCAGATAAATTGTGTATCTGTGCCGTATACCTTTTCTGTTAGCTCAATGTCACTGAAGTCCAGAACATCCAGTTCAGACTGGGCAATGGGAGGCACAGTTCGACGACAGCATACCATTGTCACTTCTATCGGCAGTTCTTTTAAAATGTTCACCACATCTTGATGATTTTCTCCAAGCAAAGTTATGCCATTCACCTATAAAATAAGATGTATTACCCAAGTAAGAAAAAACATTTAGTAATATGAATATTCCCCTGAAAACACTTTTTTATTAAATAAATACAAATTCTGCTCTGGTGATGACCATAGTTCTACAATGCCCAGAACTATTCGGACCTGTGGAAGTTCCATCTAAAGCAATTTATGCATAATCTTAGTTTTACTGTAACTGCAGCTTTTTAAAATCTCTATGAAAAATCATTAGGATTTCCATATTTGGTCTGCCAGTATAGGAGTCTAGAAAAGATAAGTTAATGAAAATAGCCACAAAAAATAAAAGAGAAAAGTCATTAAAACTGACTGTTAATTAAGAAACTGACATTAATTTAAAAATGGAAAATGGCACTGCCTGGCACTGTGGATATGCCTGTACTCCTACACATGATGATATAGGCTATCATCTCAGCACTGTGGGTGAGTGAAGCAGGACTACCTGAAGTTCAAGTCAGTCTAAGTTACCTAGAAGAAAACATGTCTCAAAATAAAATTTCCATAAAAGGGCTGAGAAGAGACTTTTCAGCATCTATTTTTACATTCTGCATTGAAACCTATATTACCATTCTAAAAATTAAATATACTTTTAAAACTTTTCAGAAAAGTTTCATGAATTCCCTGGAATAAAGCAAAACAAAAACATAAAATAAGGTTGGAAGCTCCATGTGCACACAGATTAGCAATTTCTGTTTTGGGTGGACCTTAACAGATCTCGATTATTCTCAGAGGAATGAGGGTTAAAATATGACCTTTCGATTAACCATATTAAGACCCCCCACTCTGGCTGATTCAGTATTATTTGTGAAAGAGAGAGAAAAGCACAACTCCATACTTCCAAAAGCTCATCTCCACTGAAAAGCTTCCCACTGTGTCCAACAGGACCTTCTGGTAGAACAGATCGGATAAAATGATGTCCCACTGTGGCTTCCAGACTTATCCCCAATCCACTGTTCTCACTAAACTTGCTCACATGAGCCACCTGAAAAGGGAAAAAAAAGTCACAATTTTAATATGCTCTTCCTATTTTTCTTTCTTTTTTTTTTAGATACATTCAAAATATTTATTCCACAGCCTAAAAATATCCCTAGTTCAAAGCATCAGAATGATTTAGTTAATTTATTTTCACATCAAGATTCTGATTCTAACCCTTTGGTTTCATCTGTGGGAGAGAGACAACCTGTGCTTCAGAATCACATTTTACGTTTTGCTTTGTGTCTTGAAACCTCAGTTCTAGTATAGAAAACAAAATAATCGCTCATTTATTCACCTGCAATATTCCAGGAGTTCAGTGGTAAACTGAAAATCCTTTTCTTGGTAAAGTTTAAAATTTAAGGAAGTAAAATAGGAAAACATGTAAACAAAGATATAAAATAAAATAAATGGCTGGGCTATTTTTAAAGGTACGCGGCATAGCATAAAGAAAAAGAATTGAAGGCATAACTGTAGATAAGATATAAAAATCTAACAAATAAATTCATTTCAACTTCTTCATACTCCAATAGAATGAAATGTCTTTCTCAATGAAATCTAACTTTTTAAATGTTAAAAGCACTAATACATATGACTTAAAAATATTCCCCAAATAGAAAGCTGCTCTGAAAAACATATTAAGAACTAAATCAACAAACAGCATGACTACAACTACTGCCTATTCAGCTTCTTTAAGATCTACTTCTTTCTGAAAACTTGACAGGTTTTTTTTTTTAATTTTTTTATCTTTATTGGTACATTACATATACACAACATGATTGCACTCCATAATGGGGATTTGTACCAGTATAAGACACAACTTCTCATTTTTTCCTATAGCTCTACCCACCCTACCGCCCCCCCATATACATAAAATTTGTTTCCTTACTTTTTGTTACAATCTCAATATTTTCCCCCTTCTTCCTATTTTACATTGAGCATTTTCTATTTCACAATATATAACATACAATTCTAGGACTCATTTACATCTTTATTTTCTCATACCAGAGAAAAGATGTGACATGTACCTATTTTTCTATTCATGTATACATGTTTAGCTCAAAATTTTCAGTTTTCTAACAAAAGCTTCAAAAACCTTATTGTAATACTGCAAAGCTTTGGAGCTTTGCCTTTGACAGAATCCTGGTGTCTACTGGCTTCCTGAATCAAAAACATCAGAGAAGCAGCCAGCTGCAACCACCCAAGATGTTTTTAGTGTGCACAGATGCTTAAAATAGATGGAAGGCTATTTCTTATCTGTATTACCTTGAACAATATTCTTAACATGGGCTTCACAGTTACTTATTTCATAGAAATTTTTGAGGATTAAAGGAAGTAACATTTACAAAGCACCTGGCACAGAAATTAAGATCCAAAAAGTTAGCTTCTCTCAGTAAAAATAAAGTGAAATAAGAGTGAAAAAAAGACACATACTGAGCACTTAGTACCACGAGCCAAGGACTATGCTGATCCCATTTCATAATTCTCTCAATTGCTTTTCATATACAGGTATAATTTGTCTCATATTAATAAAGTAAAATAGATTCAGAGAGATTAATTTGACCAGAGTTCTTCAGGTAGAAAATGGGTATTAGGCAATCTGATCCTACACTCTTGCTGATCTTATGATCCCTTATTGAGGGAAAATAATGATCATTAAATACATTAAAAGTGAATAAAAGCATGTTATACTCACTAATGCATAATACCAAAAAAGTGTCTATTTTTTCACAGAATCCAACACTTACATTAAAATTGGTAAGTGTGCTAAAGCTGATCAACTTTAACTATTTATTTCAAATTTCATGCAATTTATAAAAAACTGAGAAAAGGTTCTTTCCTTAAAGAGTTTTTTCAATGTAAATGAGTTCCAAAATGTATGCTAGATATTGTACAATATAAATTATTCAAAGGGAAATGGGGTGGAGTGAGTAATGAAGGGGAAAAAAAAGTTGTGATAGTAATAAAAAAATGGAAACAAAGCTTATGTATACGGGGGTGGGGGCTATAGAAAATTAATGTAAATTAAGTCATGTCATGAACTGGTACAAATTGTCAATGTTGAAGGGGATCATGATATGTATATAAAATGTACCTATTCCACAATTTAAAAAGATATTAAAAAAGAGTTCTTTTACATTTTAGTGGTAACTTATGAAAAGTCAGTATCAGAAGCAAAATCACCTGACTTTGAAATTTAATGCTGAATGAATTCTCACCACTAAAGCCCAACTTAGACATCACCTCATCTGAGAAGCCTTCCAACCCCACTGGCAATGTTCATCAGTCCATTTCTCGGGGAGAGTACTCTCCATTATTGCATTTATGATCCAGTCATTTAGTTCAAGTCAAACTAATATTAAATAATGTGAAGTCAGATCTGTGTCTCATTTCTAACCAAAGCTCAGAAATAACTTACCTCTTTCTCAGGGAAAACTTCTGCCATGGCACACTACTAGGAATACCACCAAGAGAACTATATGTTCAAAGGACAGAAAAGTTCAGTGTTGTTCTGAAGTCTGTGACAAACTGGCTAACAAAGGATGTGCATCACTATGGAATTACTGCCTACCAAACTAGAGTCTTAGTTACACAGTGTCTACAACCTACTCCATACAAGTAAAGGCTAAATTAATCATTTTTGAACTGAGCCTAGGGCATTTTTCCTTAACTCAGTTTAAAATGGTAATAACAGCTTGGTTTACTTAATTCTTCTTTAAAGGTTATCCATCTTAAATATGTAAAAGATTATTGTCCTGAAAATTAAAAGAATATTCCACAGGAAAGAAGGATTGGTAAGTGCTAATATTAATATTATATGTTAGTATCTACTGTCCTTTATCTGTTCTAAAACAAATAAATATAAGTTGTATGAGAAATTATATCTAACAGTATATAATTTTTCCTTTTGAAATTCCTAACATACTTTGGTACATATGTAGAGGTTAAAAATTTGTGTGAACTTTGTTAAGCTCTCTGTGAGAGCAAATCATGACAGTCTCACAAGATACACAAACTGTTCTATCTATAAAACATTCACGTGACATGCTATATGTGACATGAAGGAAGTATTATGAAATAATTTAGTACATGACAGTAAAAAAGGTGAGGAAAAAAGTTGTTCTGCAATTCTGTACATAGGGCATGATGAGTTCTGTCTTATTTTTAAGTAAACACATACACCGTGTTTTTCTTACTATAGGTAATATGTTTGTTAGAATGATATTGTTTCGTGTTTATACTACTCACACTAATAGAAATATTAATATACTGATGAAATATATGCCCTAAAACTTTCACTCATTTTGGCTCCCTGGTTACTATGTAATAATGCTCTCTGTCCAGAGTTTTTGCTACTTAGATCAGCAATTTTGTCTTCTTAAAAAAACCCAATATATATATATATATATTCGTTAATTCTCAGGGACTCTGTGACGATTACTTTTATTATTATCATAAACTTCATGCTCCAACAAAGGTTCAAGTCAAAAACTTAGGCAGGGTGAGCCAACATACCACGATTTCATAGTTCATGCCCATCACCCTCTGCCACTTGGTCAGCAGCGCAGCTTCTCGCTGTGGTGCATCATCTGTTTCCTCCTCTTCACCCGAGAGCAGTGGATGTCCTGAAATGGCCAAGACATTTAAAAGAAAATTACAGAACTCTGCAAATCTTCACCTTCTGTATCAGGTACAGTGATTAGAACCCATCATTGTGCCAATCTCAATCTTCATGCTATATAATAGGATACACTTATTGTAATAATTAAATTTAGTGCTATAATCTCTTAATAGATACCTTTTAGACTTGAAGTATGCTTCCATTAAAATAGCCATATATTATCTAACTTTTACATAAAAGAAGGAGGATTGTGGGTAGCTCCAGGCTTTACTGGGTGGTCCTTTGGAGGCTCTACTGAAAAGCCACGTCATCTCTCTGTTAGGTTCTCCCCCTGCTTTCCACATAGTATATCCAGAAAAACAGAGCTCTGCTATTACTTAATAAAAAAGCAAATAATATACACAATTCTACATACAGTAAAAAAATACAAATTAAAAGCAGCAAATACTGAAATTACACTCAAAAGCCTACAACTGGCATCTCACTAATTTGCAAAAAAAAAAGAAATAAAAAAAGTATAATCAAACTGCATAAATGATGTTGAAAATGCTTAGCTAACACAAGAAATTTCTTGGAAGAATTACAAGTTCATATTTAATCATTTCTGTATTTAATCATAGTTCTTATTCATAATGGCTGCCTTTATAAAATCTCTATTAAATAACATTCTCTAAATTAATTTTAGCATTCAACTTTCCAATTTAAAGAGTGGTCCAAAATTCAGACTTCTTATGAGCTGCCTTCTTGTGGTAGAAACTGATGAGCTCTCACTCCAGATATATTCTGTAGACTGTTTTGTGCCCTAGGTTAATAAAATGAGTTCTTTTCACCAGAAAAAACTACATACATGTTACTGTAATTTTAAAAAACTGGAGAAATATGGGTGTACCGCCATGGTAGCATATGTGAGGGCCTGAATTAGTTCAATCCTACAGAGAGAGAGACAGAGAGGATTGCCTGTGCATTCAAGTAAATGTTTTCTTTTTACAGAAGTTAAATTCAATTAAATATTTTCTTTTTAAAATTAAATTCAGTACTGAGAGAGTTATCTACATAGCAGATCTTTAAATGTGATTCTAGGAGAAAAATACTTGTATCATTAAGAATCACACCTCTTCCAACACACCTCCTATTATTTTCTTATGTCACCCAGCTAGGCAGGGATTTAAGAAGGGTGAGGTTATAAACAAAGTGGGGACTTGGTCAGCACCTGCTAAAAATTCTGAAAGTCATGTTTATTCAACCAACTTATGGTCATTACTATTCTGAGCTCCTAAGGTCTCAAGATTAGATGGTAGGCAAGAGAGAGATAGAGATAAAGAGAGAGAGAGAAGACAGAGATAGGGACTTAGGGAGGGACATAGAAACCAGTCCTCCAACCTTACTGTGAAGTCAAATGACTTTTCCAGGCTTTGGAATGAGTTATGTTTCTGTGGAAGGAGCAGTGAGATCTTACACCATGACCGAGGACTTATATGTGATCAAATGCATTAGAACCACAAAGTTCTGCTATGTTTATTTTGTTTGAAAGAGACTCTTGAACTCTTGATTATAAGTATAGAGCACCCTTTCCTCATACACACTCACTAATTTCTCATTAGTTGTCTTCACTACCCTGTAAAGTAACACTATACTCATTTATAATTACTATCTCAAATTCCATACTCTGAACATTTTTATTTTTGCTCTCTACTGTTATTTATTTTAATTTAATTTCTTTACCTATTACTATAAAAATGGCAGAATATGATTAATATATGTGAATCCTACACATCTTTGTTATACGATAGTCTTTATATGAACAAATGCTATATAAAATAATAATAAAAAGCAAACTTTTCAGCACAAAAATTGCAATGAAGGGGGAAAACTGGTTAAAGACAATTTTTAATAAAGGGTAGAATTCACATGAAGGGAAGAAACTCAGTCTTGGACAGTGTTCAACTGGGTTTACAAAAGCAAAACACGTGAAGCAATGAGACAGAGAGAGGGAGAATAGGATGCACAGAATAAAGAGACAGCAGCACTATTCCAGCACAGTGACACATGGAACAATGCTGCTGCAAGAAAAGTTTAAGCAGCTTGATCAAACAATTTTCAGAAAAATTTAAAAATATCTCAGTATAATTATTTTCCAAACCATTTTCCCAATGCTAAAATTCAGCACCTTTTAAAAACTCGAAAGTGAAAAATAGCCTTTTTAAATTAGATAGATTCATTACCAAAAACTTAAATTTGTCTGTTTATCTTTAATTACTGTACTTCATCATTTTATTATTGTTTGCAAAATAAAGTAGAGACATGCCATTATATAGAATAAACTGATTAAGTTTAGGCTACACATATATAACTACTCGATTCCTAAAAAAATACTTGGGTTAAAAAAATAAAATAGACAAATTTAGCAAGACAACATACCAGCTATAAATGAACTATTTTAATCTATGAGAGCAATTATTTATATTTATTTGTATAAAGAGGGATTTATAACTTTTACTTTTTAAAAGATTTTAGCAATAGTATTATTCATAAAACTTTATTCATTTATAAAAATCATTTCTTTAAAAATATAATAAAGAATATCATAGCCTGTCACTAAATGTATACCTTCTTCTTCAATTGGTAATGTGCTGATATTTCTCCTCAAAGATAAAGAATCTTCATCTTTTTCACAGTTTTCTTAAAAATAAAAACATTTTGATAGTTATTTCAGTAATTGTCATCAAGCACTTGAATTTTCTAAACCACTGCAGCTACCTCAACCCCTAAAAGAAAAGTCTGTTTTTGGAGCTAACTTCCATAGTAACTACATGTAAAGGGAAGTCCTCCTGCAAATGGACAAATGTTCTTCTGCAATCTGTGTCCCCATCTCCGAGGACTGTAGGAAGCAGCACAGAGCACAAACGCCAGAACGGGTAAGAGCTTTACAAATACCACAGCACTTTCCAGACAGCGCCTGACATAACAACGAGCTTTCCTGTCAGTCCACTGCACGGGACTTCAGTGATTTGTGAGACGCCCAGAGCAACAACTTATGATGACCTGGTGTTTCTAAATGTCGGATCCAAGATGATTCCTTCATGGAAAGAGGGTATTTTAGAGTCAGCTGGGCTCCCAGAAATAATTCAGGCAGAACTGCAGCGCCCTAAAGGAGTCACTGTGATGATGTGCACAGGGAAGGCTGGGGCAGAAGGTAAACGGTGCAGAGACAGGAAGGTAGATACATGGCTCAGTGGGTTTATACCTCAGGATGCTGACTTAATGGACACACATAAAGAAATCTGCTGTATTTGAAAACTCTTCATATAGTTTACGGACTAGTTTGTAGTTAGTTCTAGCTAATTTCACTTGATAAAACCTGCTCTTTTTACTTGTTCACAATAAACAGTTTAGAATAAAACCATAATTTAAGTTATTTTAGAATTAGGAAAAAAAATCTACATAGTGCCACGGTCTGACCAAGATTAATCTGGCTTTACCTCTGCTTAGGCTGGCATTAACCAGAGACACATCCTCATCTCTAGTGATGTCCCCCTGGGAAAGGGGCTCTGTCTCCTGCTTCACTCCTCTCCTCGTGAGTGTCAAGCGCACAGTTTGCCCTGTGTGTCGCAGTACTTCTACTGCTTGCTGATTGGTAAAGCCTTGAAGGTTGGTGCCATCTACCTGTGAGGACAGCAAGTTAAAGAATGAATAAACAGGTACTTGTACTGCTAATTCATCATACTCACATATTTACTGCTTATTACTATGAATAAGTATTTCTCTGCATGGGGGACGGACAATAATAGACTAACAGTTGTTTAGGGGATAGGTACTAATTTAGGTGCACTAGGGTCTTGCAAGGGCTTTCTCTGTCCTCATATGGAGTCAGAGCTAACAGTTCTAGAAATAATGAGTCATAGTTTTAGAGTGGACTCAGGCTGTAGTAACTTCCAAAGTGTTCTTTTCTAATTATCGAGTGATCTTCAGGCATGATGAAGTTTGGAAACCAGTACTACAAAAGATATAAATATACACAAGGCAAAAAAAAAATATATATATATACACAAGGCAGCGAGGAAAGCACTCAAAACGGACACCAACCTAACCCTAAAACACACTTATCCCACCTTAAAAAAGATGATGCAAGTACGTTCCTTTCCCATACATGTAACATATGTATATTTTCCCACCTTTCCTAATTCACAAGTAAAAATGCCTTCATGGTCTTTCTGCATCAGCCTGGCACCACACTATACCAACTTTCTACACAATGCTGCTTAGAACAATGCCATCAAATCCCAAAATAGCTTAAGAGTGGCCAGCCAGACAACACTAAAAGGATATGGTCAAAAGGACATGCTCCCTTCAGCGCAGTCTGCCCTGTGCTTTGTCTCCGCACCTCGCAGAGAACCCCTGTGATTGCTTTAGACCTTAGTTCACAAGTTACTTTCACAGCTTCTTCAATATCTCTGCTCACAAAGACCCCTTTCTTCTATTCTTCCTCTATCACTCCTCAGTATTTCAAGTTCACATTCCCTGTCATGATGTGGTTTACAAATGCGTGCTTCAAAAATGGGCTCTATGCCACTTTTGCTTAAAATAATAGCATCATTAAAATGCAGTACTAACCAAACAACAGATATTCATCCTAAATGGGAGTACTGGGTCCACTGGATAGTAAGTTTTATGGAGTGCAATCATGATGTGTATATTTAATGTACCAATAAAGATAATTAAAAAAAAAGACTTACTCAAAACAAAATCACCTTTGGGGGTAAATTTAAAAATTACAGACTATAACATCACTTTTTAAAAAAATTCATAAGCCATAACAAAAAGTCTAGAAATGTAAATAAATTTGAGGTTGAAATTCACAGTCAATAATAGCCCTCTTGAATGTGAAATGGATGTGCAATGACTTTATAAACACAGGTTAGATAGACTGGGCACTTAAAGGTTTACAAAATGAATGAAAAGTATGAGCCCTGGATGACTGTTCTTCAGAAAGACAAAGAATCCTTACTACAGAGGTTTCTAGAAGGTTATAAAAAAATGTCTAATTAAACATTTAAAAACTCATTTGTTCTATAGATGAATATACATCTACACACACACACTCACACACACATATACACATACACACACACACACACACACACACACACACACAAAGCCTTCTTACAAGAGTATGTCAAAGCCAAGATATCCCTCCTCCTGAGAGGTTCTCAGACATGGAAAGCTCAGTCATTTTTTTCTCTAAGATTTAAAATGTTAGCTGAATGACACAGTAATACAACTGAACTTCAAGTATGAAACTATAGCAGCAAGGTCCACTACTAAACAAAATGTAAGTAAAATTCAAATGTAATACTATTGCAGTAAAACTGAATTCAAATATTTAAAATCACAGTCCTTAAAAGATAACATGTAAAACGGCTTATAATAATTTATTTAAAACAAAAAGCAACTGTATTAAAGGATAAGCCCGCTTAAGTACCTCACAGTAGACTGACATTTGTTTCTATGACTACACCTCCGGGTATATATTTTAGTAAAATAAGAAGTAATAAAAACTGAAAATATATCAACAAACAGAACATTACTCAAATAATTACATGGAATTTTATGCCAATGTGCTCAAATTTTACGTTGTTTAAACCTCAAACATAAAAAGTACAATCAATTAACATGATATTTACTCTTATGCTAATAAAGAAAAAAAGAGGCATAGATCTCTACATTGAGATTCTATGACAATTCTTAAAAATGTAGTGCTATAGGGGCCGGGGATTTAGCTCAGTGGTTCCAGCGCCTGTCTTGCAAGCACAAGGACCCGGGTTCAATCCCCAGTTAACCACATACAATACTGGGTGTGCAGACTCATGCCCAGCAGCAACCAGTACCACATACCACAATGCCGGGCGTGGTGGCTCATGCCTGTAATCCCAGCACTCTCGGGAGGTAGAGGCAGGAGGATTACTGTGATGTGAGTTTGAGGCTGAGAAAAATGTAGTGCTTTAGGCTGCAAAGATTTCATCTGTAATAGATTTTCATCATTCAACATGTTAAAAAGTTTCTTTAAAAAATATGTGTATAATTTTTACGTATAGCAATAAAATTTCAATATGTAGAGAAAAACATGTTTTCTTTATTTTCAAAACTTAGTAATGTTAATTTTAAAGTACATACCTTACCCAAATGTCAGAGACTGTACTATTACTGAAAAATGTCCTGTCATGAAATGGTCATGAGCTATTAAATAGACTGCAGCTCCAATTTCACAATATCTTCATCTATAATATAAAAATAACATCCACTTTCCTAGAATTACAACGCATGGAATTTTGTATTTGGGGTACTCGGGAGCTAGAATTATCAGCAGCAGAAAAAAAACTATTAAATGTGGAACACAGGTGTGTGGAAACAGTTTCTGCACAAGACTTTCACACCCAGGCCGTGCATGAGCTACAGTCCCCAAGAATCAGTCGGGAGCCTCAGCTAGCGCTGGAGCCCCCAGATCCCAAGAACACATTCGGAGGTCAGTGCAGACTCAAGGACTCCATGGCCAGGAGTGCAGGAGACGAGGACCTATAGCACCAGAGTGCTGCTCTCTATCTCACCAAAAGAAGACAACTCTTACTTTTCTGATGGGCATGGCTAGTATTACAACAAACAGTAACAATTATAGAGAAGAAATGCTAGTTGGCACAGCTCACAAACAGGCTCCCTAGCACACTCCATGTAGCTCCCCCAGCACTCTCAATATGGCCCCTTCTATTAACAGAGAACTTGAACCTATTCGAAAGTCACAGAATAACAAAGCAACATCTGAAACTTCTCATTTATACACATTGAATAATTTATAATCAATCAATTCTATACTGCTTTTAGCATGAAGCACTGACTACTGAACTAAAAGGAAATGTGATTTTATCGATAAGGTTGGTTAACTATTTGAAAAAAAAAAATGAGTTGATCAAATATTCGTGAGACAGAATATCAACATAAAAAAGGCAGGTGGAGATAGTGGGGACAGAACAATTGTCTTCACTTGCTGCCCTGAAATGCTATAGTGAAATCCTGGGATCCATAGAACATAATTTGTGAAAAAAAAATAGTTTTAAATACTATTTCTTCAAAATAGTAAGAAAGGATTTCTTGATCTTCTTGTCACACCACAATTACAAAGTAAAAGTAAAAGGTAGCTTCAATAGCTGTTCTCAAAACAAGAATAGACAGAAAGACTACAGTTGTGAAAGTGCGACCGGGTGTAGGGGACTTTACTACTGATATATCAGAAGTCCACAAGATGGTGATATTTTGCACAAAATTAATGCATGAACACAAGCATTATACAGTGTTCCACAGCAGATTGAGGTGCTTCACACTTTAAAATAAAAGGAACCTGCTAAAAATTAAACATAAAATATCAGAATATTTTCAACATTGAAGAATAACTTTATTGAAAGCAACATTATTTTTACATTTTGAAGGAACCATTTCTTTTATCACTGACTTAAGAGGAATTGTACTTGAGATTCCACTTACATAAAATGAAGAGAATGACAAGTTTAGCAGGAAGCATTTTGAGATTTTTTTCAAGCATATGACTATTTCTTTGGCTCTCACTAAATATCTCCTGAATTAATCAAAATGTATTTGTTTACTTTATACCAAATATTTTAAATAAAGATCTTCCTAAAAATTATAAAAAGAGTTTTATCTATCCCAAATTTGGTGGGAAAGAAATGAGAATCAAGATGTGCCATGTACAGGAACAAATCCTCAATGTTGAATGTGATCATAATGTATATATAAAATGTATCAATAAACTCAATGAAAAATTAAAAGCCACAAAAAGAGTCATCAAAAAGTATATGAACAGTTAAATATAAAATTATCTTAAAATTTAGCACTTTCACTCCTCAATATGTAACAAAGAAAACATAAACCCACATTAAACTGTATATATTAACGTGTACAACAGTGTTGTCCATAACAGACAAAAAGTATAAACAATGCATATACTGTATTCATCAACTCATGCTTGGGAAAGTGTGGTATATGAAAAACTGATACATGCTACAACATAAATGAATCTTTAAAACATGAGTGATTAATGAATGCCTAGTATGGGAGGATGGAGGAATTAGGAGCTGACTGCAAGAGTATGAGATTCATTTTTAAATGAATGAAAATGTCCTACATTGATTGTGGTACTGAATGTCTGACATTGTGAATATACTAAAAGTCACTGAATTATAACTTTAAATGAAAAAATTCTACAGTGTGTGAATGACATCTTATTAAAGCTAAATCTTTAAAAAGTGTTCTAATGAACTAATGTAGATACTTTAGGGAAGAAAAAATAAATTAGCTATGCCTTTAATTTTTAACTCAGAATCATTAATACATTCTAATTCTACAAGTATTTATTCTTTTTCCCTTCCTTTTCCCCAAAACTAAAAAGAAAAAAAAAAACGTATTATGGCTAATTTTAACTGCATGATAGATGCAGATACATAGAAAAAGTGCATTCCAATTGCAAGCTCCATTTGACATCAAGAGATGAATAGGTATAAGTAGGAATTTCACAGCACTAAACCTGGAAAGTCTCCCAGAGATACAATGGACCTTAAACAGGCAGGAATAGTGTGCTACCTCTTTCAAAAACTTGTGGTTAAAAATATACACAACATAAAATTTACTACATTAACCTTTTTAAATGTGCATCTCAGAAAGTTACATTTATACTGTCGTGTAACATATTTCCAGAACTTTTTATTTTGCAAACTGAATCACTATCCCACTAAACAGCTTCACTTTCACCTCTCTACTGCCCCTGGTAACATACTCTACTTTCTGTTTCTCTGAAATCTGATTATTTTAGACACCTCATTTAGTATATAGCATTTGTCTTTCAATGACTGTCTTGCTTTATCAAGCACAACGGCCTCCATATTCATCCACCCAGTAGCATGTGATATTCTTTCTTTTTAAAGGCTGAAGGACATTACACTACATGAAATAAACCACATTTCATTCATCCATTCATTTATCAATAAACATCTGGGATGTTTCTGTGTGCTGGCTACTGCACACAACATTGCTAGAACTGAAGATTCTTTTGTCTTAACAGTGTATTTTCTTACTGCTGTTAAGAGTCCAAAAGAATAACAGAGACAAGTAACAATAGCAAATATCTATTAAAAAGCAGGGTGAGGGGAGGGGAAAATGTGAGAATCAAGTCATGTCATATTCCGGTACAAACTCTTAATGTTGAATGTGATGATGATGTGTATTCATAATGTACCAATAAAGATTTGGAATTTTTTTTTTTAAAAAGCATTCCCAAGATATCTTGAAAGACTACTAGCTTATATCCAGGAAGAGAAGGCTTCACAACTTAAAAAGCTTAGAAACGCTGAAGTGAAAGAAGTAAACAAATTACTGTAGGACTTCTCAGTCTTCAGCTTCTCAACATGCACCAAGAGTCACTCTGAAACCATACACGTGTGCGGTTTTTCCTGACCGTATTTAATGCTGAGGATTTCTTGAATTTGTGTTTCAAAGAATGTGTGGGCAGTTCAGTTTCCACTGAAGGCTGAATAGAAAGCTGGATTTTTTTCACGCTCCACCTCAAATAGCCATATGCTTAGAGAAATAAACTGATTGTGCTACCATAATAGGATGAGTTGATCTAAGAAGTGTGGCTAGATCTATTTTTTTCATTTTGTGTATTCTTATAGCTAGAAGGAGCTCTGGCTGCAGAGTCAATAGTCACAGTATCATTACGACTAAAAAATATGCACACATCACAAATTTAGTTCCAGGCACATCAAAAAGTCACATCTGGCCTTTACCTTTACTATAATATTAATGTAACAAACTGAAGATGTAAATGAATGCCAAAATGTATGAAATAGGAAGAAAATATGCAAAAGGAAAAGGGGAAGAATGATTAGGGGAATATAAAAAAGGGAAAGAAAAAACTTAATAATAAAAAAAAAGAAAACAAAGCTTACATATATGGGGGCTAGGGTTGTAGGGAGGGCAGGGATGGGGTAAAATGAAAATGAAACTATGTCATGTGCAGGTACAAGTTCTCAATGTTAAATGTGATCATACTGTATTATAAAATATACCAATAAAACCAACTAAAATATCAATGCAACAAATTTATTACAACCAGAAATCTACCATATCATGTTTTATTCAATAAAGAAGTTTTCTTTTACAATTGATATTAGTAAATCTTTCATTAAATGCTTTATTTTACTTCCATGAAACAACTAAAAGGGCTGTTGTGTTGAGAGCCTCAAGTGCAAAACAAGATTACATAATCAAAGTTAATTATATTTCTCAAAAATAAGTAAACTAGAAGAGCAAATTTATAAGATTATTATTAAATATGTACTTACTGCAATAATTTGGTCTCCAATTTGGATTCTTCCATCATCTTCAACAGCACTACTTTTTGTAATGCTCTTTACAAAAATTCCTGAAGGTTCTAAGATAAGAAACAGGTTATTATTCACTACTTACAAAACACACTTAAAGAGTATCCATCCTCAAGTCTTAAAATGGAAAGCTCCAGAAGAGAGTAAATATGTATCAACAAACTACCCAAACAAAAACTACAGTAAAATATAAGGCAGCTGTTTTTTCTGTCATATGAGTTATCTGTACTGTGTAAGAAGTTTGCAACTAGCTAATCTAAAAAATGCAAACTATTCAATGCTGATTTGATATAGAAGTAACTGTCATGTTTAAAAATATTCAGGTTTAATTTACCTAATTTTTTATCTCCAATATAACCAGCAATAGTAATTCCTAGTCCTTGAACATTTTTAGTGAGCTCCACATCAAATGTCTCATGTTCTTCACTTTTCTGAGTAGAAGCATCAACCTTAAATAAAATTAATAAATATATACAATAAAATCAATAAATTTATATGAATAAATATATAAACAAATAAAGATATATGAAACAGAGATATATAGTTACAAAAAACAAGGTAAATTTTAAAAGCCAGAGTTTTTATTCATAAAAATGTGAAGTATTAAAGTATCAGAGAACTTTGTTAGAGAATTACAGTCAAGATTACTTCTTCAATGGTAGAGATAAGAACATACACTATACTTGATCTTAGTGAATAGGTTGAGAAGCAATTTATATCAGTTATTATCTTGGGAAAAGAGTCCCATAAACTTTTCTCAGGAAAGCAGCTAAAAATATCAGAGTAGTAGAACTCAAGTTTTAATTGTCTGGTTGTGAATATCATCCTTTTAAACAATATATGGTATAGAAAGCCTCTGGTAGAATACTGGGACACCAGTATCCACACATTAGTTAACAGTTTATATTACATTTATAGTTTATTGTAGTACCATTAATATAAGACAATCCATCCTGTAGCTATGATATAAAGTCTCATGTATTATTTTGAAAAGCAATAGAATTCATCAAAAATACTTTAAACTGTCCTTTATTTGTTTTGTAAATTCAGACTTCATTGTGAAAAAGCTACTAATTGGAAAAGCATGACTTTCTTCACTAGTGTCCATTATTCATTAGTTTCCTTGCTGGAATAATAGCTGTAAGGAAGTTTCTCAAATGTCAGCTTTTTCTGACATGTAGTACTATTGTATAGACTCAATAGCAAAAGTCTCTAATCATTGTGAAATCAATAAACTACCAATACTAATTACTATTGTGAAGTTGGGAGATTCTGAAGAGATTTCTCAGAACATGCCAAAATTAAGGCTAATGAGTTCTAAAAGACATGAAGGTTGAGATGAGGTGGCAATGTTTTTGGATTTTCTTTCAACAAACTGAGTGCATCTGATGGTGCACCTAAATGAGTTACAATTTTACAGTAAAGTTTGATTTATTTCTCATTGCACATAATTATCTGTGCAAACTTAGCAAAAGTTTAAAGTTTAGATAATTACAAGAAAATGACAGGATGAAATCTGCTGCAATTGAAACAAATGTGTTTTCTATTTTTAATAAGACTTATGCGAGTGCTATTTAGAGGGTGGCAATTTGACTATCGAATGGTTTTAAAAGGGGCACCAGCTTCAGAAATGATGATATGCACAGAATAGATATTTTTCTAAGCTTTCAATTACATCAAGTCGTTTTCGGTATTGCATTCATTTATATATTGCTGAATAAAATGTTTTGTTTACCACAAAAGAATGCCATTTAAATACTTTCATAAACAAGATCTCTTTCTTCTTTCTCTAGGCAAAGAATAGCAAGTAAACCCAATTCCAAAAATAACAGAATCATGGAAATTTCAAGTATTCTAATAAAGCCTTAAAGGGGCAGTGGAAGAGGTTAGGACATTTTAAAAAACTGCAGCAACTTATTAAAAACAACTGTAATAGAAGAAAATAGAAACTTTTGCATTATGCTAGAGATACACAGATTTATCTTTGTGTAAAGTTTATCAAACTACTGGGTGAAATTCTCTTAAGTAGTTCAGTTGCGATATAATTATTTTCTGATATTATGCATAGCAGTCTTATGATCTGAAAACCAGTTCAGATATCTGCTAACTTCCAGTAACTGTGAAATTTTCCACTTTTTACGTATCAAGATAAGAACAAAGATAGAATGCTATGCTTATGAATAAGAATTTTTTATTACAATACCTGAAGCACAACTTTGGTTTTAAAAAATTATATAACTGTGTGAAGAATACTGACTACTCATGCAAATCTGATTAAGGTTCTAGATATATCCTAAAATAATAATAATGAAAGAGGTTTAAGCTGCATTTACTCCTACTGAACCTGCTCCCACACTTCAACACTCACACATCCAAAACAAACAAAAAAAAAGACTAAAAGGACAGTTGTTAAAAGGGAATGATTAGAACTATAACCTAAAGAAAGGCTTCTAAATAAGAGAAAAAAAATAATTAAGCACTTTAGGTATGAGCTGCAAATGATTATTTGTAAAATAATATTCATATATCAAAATCTTATCCTTATACATGAGCTGCTTAGAGAAAAATGTAACACCTAGCATATTTTCTTGTTTTATATATTTTTCATGATTAAAAGATATTACTGGTGCTGACGCATCCCTAGTATTATTGTACCAATTTGTTCATTAACACTAACATATGAATATTAACAAGCCTAGTTTTTAAATAAATGTCATCATCATCTCTGTGCTATTTTGTCTGATAGTTGGAATAAGAATTTTACCTACTCACCCGCATCTCTGGTGTGGAAGATGAGGAGGAGATGGTGATGCCCAAAGAGGTGGGTGTTGCAGTTTCTTCAATGGCACCTCTGGCAATCACCAATTTGACCCTATTTCCACACTGCCTCAGGACTTGTGCTACTTGCTCACTGCTCATTCCTGCCAAATCAGTGTCACCAATCTTGAGAATGTGGTCTCCACTGCATAATCGCCCATGCTGTACGAAAAAAGGATGAATAATTAGGTTACTGTTCTTATAGCTGCATCAGGAAAATCCTACATGAAGGAAAGGAAATTTTAAAAGATGGCAATGATATGCTACTGTGGCAATCATGGAACATTAAACATGTAATTAAAATATTAGCTCCCTTCAAAACTATTCTAGCATTATTCAGTGATATATATAAAAGAAATTCACAAACACTCCTTAAATTAATAACTGATAAAAACTTTAATTCTGACTTACGACTGTTTTGAGGACTACAAAGCAAAAAGGCTATGAAGTAGAGATAAAGTATTTTATTTTTCTCTTTTGTAATACTGAAGACTGAATTCATGGCCTTCCATTTGCAAGGCAGGCAAAAGGCAAGATGTCACTGAGCTAAATGCCAGGCCTCAAAGATAAAATATAAAATCACCATGCAAAAAAAAAAAAAATATATATATATAGCAGTTAAAATGTATTACTATCTATAAGATAATATTTCCTTAATCCTTGGCTATTTCAATTATAAATATTCCAAAAGACTGTATTAGAAGATGAAATCTTAGTAAAGTAAAAATTTAGACAGTTAAGAGATGTGGAAAGCAGTTAACAAATACTGTGTAACTAAACTTTCTGCCATGATGGAGTTGTTCTGGGTCAGGAATGTAGCTCATTGGAGCTGTACCTCACTGGCAAGCACAAGGTCCTAAGTTCAATTCCTGCTACAATTCAAAAAACGAAAAAGGAAGGAGGGAAGGAGAGAGAGTGAGAAAAAGAGAGAGAGAGAGAATGGAGTTGTTCCAACACACCAATTAGTAGTAACATCTGGCTGTAGGACATTTAAAATGTGGCTAGCCCAAGTTAGGCACTAAATTTTAAATTTTATTGAATTTGAATCAAATTTAGTAGTATTGGCGAATGTAGAGCTATATGGAAGATAAAGCACAGACAGGTAACAGTTATTTTTCAAACTCAGTCTAATATTTTAAAGGAGAAAAATTTGCAAACCACTGTGTTATTGTTAATATCTCTATTAAAAAGGTTGCCTTTCATAAACTTTTTATTTATAAAGGAGACATGTCTGAAGAGCCTCAGTTTGAAACTCAAGTTCAAATATACATGTAAAAACAGTAGCTTCATGAATAAAATGTTAGAATGAAGACATGAATTATAAGCACAACATGAATCATAACTAATAAACGTCTAAAGTACTTTCACAAATATCTTAAACATACATATCTGAAATGACAATTCTTCAATGAACTATTCTAAGCAATAAAAACAGACTAGGGTTCACATATAAACATGATACCTGTGACTCTTCACTACAAGAACAAATTTCCCTTTAACACTTTGTAGTATCTTGTGACTACAGAAGACATGAGCAGGTTTTACACATATGATCGTAAAATAAAGGACAGTTAGCTAACTCTGTAGCAATCAAGACTATAACCTGGGTTTTAGTTTAGTCCATGGTTTTAAAGAGTGCTAAATTCATTGCTTCTAACCATAATTTAAGATTAACATCCTTTTCAAAAGTATTTCTCTCCCAATTCTACGTAACGGTCCAAAAAACAAAAAAATCCCAATTTAATTTCTCTTTCTTTCTTTTTTTTTTTTTTCTTTTTTTTTGAGATAGGGTCTCACTCTGTGGTTCAGGCTGGCCCTGAGCTCAGCCTCAAACTGACATTACAGCAATCCTCCTGGCTCTGCCTCCTGCGTGCTGGGATGACAGGCGTGAGGCACCATGCCCGGCACTGTGGTATGTGGTACTGGTTATTGCTGGAGTGAGTCCCCACACCCAGTATTGTATGTGGTTACCAGGGGATAGAAACCAGGTCCTTGCACTTGTAAGACAGGTGCTGGAACCACTGATCTAAATCCCCAGCCCCCAACTTAATTTCTTTGCCATTATCAAAACCCAAGGTTCCATTTTCCTAACAGGAAACATTCAAGATAAAACAGCATGAACAATGGACTGGTACATCTCACCTGATCAGCAACTCCTCCGGGAAGAATGGTTTTGACTATCACACCAGTTGTCTTTCCTCCAATGATGCCAAATCCCAGACCAGACCCATCATTCACCAATTCAATTGTTTCTACATGCTGCCAGTGAACCTAAAAGCAAAGCTCCCAAATGAAGTTGTAAACTTTTATAAACACTAAAATTTAAAGCAGTAGCACCACTCACAGTATTAGTAGATACTGTAATTATTATTTTATTCGTATTAAATAATTGAATTCAGACATGCTAATAAGCACCAAAGAATCCCTTGGATTTTGTGCACTTCTCTTTTAACGACTCTTGTTGATATAATCCCTATTAAGTTCATCAATACATTACTTTTATATACTTGCAAGATCTTTTATACAAATTGTAAAAAGGAAAAGAAAAATATCAAGGGAAAAAAAAACTGTCATGTGTCAAAAATGTCTTCTCCCTAATCCTGCCTCAAGGAAGGATTTTAAATTAAATGATTTCAGTCACTAGAAGCTAAAAATATAATTGTATAATTACAAAGCAAAGTCAAGACTGTATCTCTCTACAGATAAATATAATTTTAGTATTATTAAATTATTATTTAATTTATTATTAAATTAAAATTATAGTTAAACATTAAAATGTACATTTTATTTTGAGAAATGCTGCTAAAATACTATACAAAGTAAAGACTTTTAGATGCTATTAATGTAATCATAATTAAACAACAAATATTCCAGCTTAGGAAGAGATAAAAAATAAAAAGACAAAAATCCAAGAAGTACAAACCACCTATACAGATTAGAAATATGGAAACAACAACAACAACAAAAAAGAAACAGGGAAAAATATACTCTGTGCCTTCTCAGAATTTCAGGCACTCACCGGGTTCGAATGCGCTGACACAGTGCTGGCCGCAGATGGGGAGCGGGAGACGGGAGAGCTGCTGACCTGAGGCCCCGAACCTCTGGCCACCACCAGCTGGACAGTGTCCTTGGCCTTCTGCAGGATGCTGATGGCCTGCTGATGTGTAACTGTCCGGTCGAGGGCCTGTCCATTGATAGCAAGGATCTGGTCAGTCTCCTTCAGTCTTCCATCTCTGCAAAGGATGAAAAGGGACAGAAGATACGCGGCCGCTATCAAGGAACTGACAGCCTCTCTGGCATATATATCCTGCTTACTTTTAACACTGTTTTAAATTTCTTCATTTTTTAAGCTTTTCCTGCAGTTCTACTTTTAAAAATACATGTTCAGGTAATTCAGCTGCTATCTCTATTCAATTCTCCCTTGAGAAGGATCCTCGGTTTTTTAAGCATTTCCTGAAGTTCTACTTTTAAAAATATATGTTCAGGGGCCGGGGAGTTAGCTCAGTGGTTCCGGCACCTGTCTTGCAAGCGCAAGGACCCGGGTTCGATTCCCCGGTAACCACATAACAATACTGGGTGTGGAGACCCACACCCAGCAGCAACCAGTACCACATGCCACAGTGCCGGGCGTGGTGGCTCACGCCTGTAATCCCAGAACTTGGGAGGCAGAGGCAGGAGGATTGTGATGTGAGTTGGAGGCTGAGCTCAGGGCCAGCCTGAACCACAAAGCGAGACCCTGTCTCAAAAAACCTAAAAAAAAATATGTTCAGATAATTCAACTGCTGTCTCTATTCAATCCTCCCTTGAGAAGGCTACTTTCTCATGTAACCATCTACTCTATATATCCATAATATTTCAGATTATTTTATTTTTTAAAAATGAAAGTAGGCATGCATTACTGATTGGACTGTATTAATATAGTTCAAATTCAATTCTAATACTGTTCCTCTTTAAAATCAAGTACAAAGATTATTTTATAATAATCAGGATATTATTTTGAATCAATTTTTCCTTTCCTTCCTAAAAAGTTAAATTACACTACTTAAGAACTACTTTTATTTCAAAGGACTTACTTATCACAGCAATGTGAACGACTTCTAAAAACTGGTGAATACCAGATCCTGTTGTTTTTGTCTCCATGCATTTTTGCTTTTCTAAATTCTCCCATAGTGATCAAACCTGCTAAGTGTGATACCGACAGCAGAGAAGGCGCTGTGCCCACCTCACCTGTGAGCCACACTGCCCTCCTGTATTTCTTGTACAAAGATTCCCAGCTCTCCCTGGTTTTCTCTCCTGAGCCCCACAACACTGAACCCAAGTCCTCCACAGGAAGGTTTGAGGAGCTCGAAAACTTCAACAGGGCGACCCTGTGAAGAAAGCAAAGCAAAGAATACAGGGGAGAGCTGATTACTGCCATCCACAGTCATCTTACTGGTGGTCTTACTTTGCTTACGGTAACAAAGGAAGAAAAAAATGAAAGGATGGAAAGGATGAAAGGATCACAGAATGAAAAAATGTTTTTAAGATAATTTTTACTTGTCACCTAGATACAGATTAATTTTTTCTGTATAGTGTTTCTGAAATAGACCATGTAACACTGAATTTGAAATGTGATCATTTAAAAAGAAAAACACAATAGAAAAACCTCTGAATGACCAATCTCTGACAAAGTAACTTTTTATTAACTTCAAAATTTTCATAAGTTATAAATGCTGCTATTTATGTACACATTCCTGTGTATATTTTATCATAACTAAGAAGAAATATTCTTACCCGAGCCATATTTTTGATCAAGTGATCAAATTCATTACAAGCAGGTTTCCCATTGATATGTGGCATACCAGGTCCTGTAAGTACTTCTTGATTCTCACTATGTAAGGGTAATAAAAATGATTCATCTTGCAAAGGAGGAATTCCAGAGCCGAGGTAAGGAATGTGGGCATACTCAACATTTGAAGTTGTCGAAGTTGCAATGTTTACCTAAGAGTAATACAGAAATCAATAATGGCAACACACCTTCCAGTGAATTACCAAATTATCCAAGGGGGGTTTTGGAACCCCCAGACTTGCAACTGGTGTTGAAAGTGAGAACAGTCTTGTAGTTCCTTTACCCTTTAACTTGGTTACTAAATCCTAATTCACGGAATAGCTGGCAAAATTGGCAGAATTAGTAGCCCCAGGACTGTGCATGGACAGAAACATAAGCAGTAAGAATAACAACAACAAAGGATTATTTCATTTTGCAAAACATATATACACACCTATGTGTGTGTATATACTTTCTGGGTGCTAATTATAAAGAACTCCAAGTTAAAGCTATGACTTATAATTCATAAAATACTGAGCCAATCCTAGTTTCATATCTCTGAAGGGTATCAGGAATGACATTTTATCTACAATTGTGTACCACAAAGATTAAATGGATAGGTTATAGGGTCCATCTGACTTCTCCTAGTACTCTGATCCTCCCCTGCTTGGTTCCAGCTACATGACTTCCTCACTCTTTCAACTGTCAAACTTTTCACCCCACCAGCCAGATGTAACTCTTCCCAAATACACCATGCTTACTGCTTCTTTTCATTCAGGTATGCTTGATCTTGCCGTAGAAAACCCCACTATCGACACAGCATCAGCTGACCCTGCCCTCTAGAGGCTGACCTTGTCCCCCTCAAGGGCACTTCTTACCACCTACAGTACTCACCATTATGGAGTTTCCATTTCAGTTATTGGAAATGAACTAGAACACAAAATTCTCTAGTACAAGAATCCAACAAGTTATTTTTATAAGGTCACCATTATCTAGAAATTAATACCTTGCAAAGTTGGTGTCAATAACCATTTGTAGAATAAATATTTACTTATCCATTTTTAAGGACTCATTCTGATCCAGTTTCCCAAACAACTCTTCAAGTATTATCTCTACTTTGTAAAAGCAGATGATGAAACTACATAGAGTCATACACCTGATGAGTAGTTTGTCACTGAAACTTTTTATTATGGTGTTTATTTCATCTGTGTATTACACAAAAGTATATAGCATATTCAAACTTCAGGCAATATGATAGGAAGTAAAGATTCTTTACTGACAGAGGTATTTTATAATATGTCACTAATCTGTGTATACTCATTTGTTATCTATCCTTAGAACAAATCAGAAAATTCACTAAGTCACCAAAATTACCAGTAACTGAATCATTATATTGGATATCTACAATTACAATGAAAATGATCAATGTGTTAAGTAGAGACTTTTGGGAATCCTTTCAAATGCTTTTTTAAAAATCTACAGCAGGCATGATCAATTATTATTATTTTCAAAAGCAAACTTTCCATGCCAAGATTTTTTTATCCTAAGCCATGGCAACTCTAGCAAAGTCTGCCAGTAGAAAATATAAGCTCAGGTTGAAGCAGATGGCAGAATGAAACTTGTGACAGGCTGAAGATCCCACACACCAGGACCTAATGCCTATGGTAAGTTTGCATAGGGAACAATATTTGGACTACTACCGTGGTAAGCCAGAATGAAGAAATTACATTCCAAGAATAGATGGTCTATAAGAAATTAACTGCTAGAGTAGAAATTCTGATACTATGAAAGACTAAGTGTGAAAACATTCTAAGAATAAAGTTAGCAGGAGCAGAATAAATACAAGATAACAATATGAGACTCATAATAAGTAGTATCAGTTATCTTAATTTATTAAAAGTTTGAAGAATGCTAATAATTTTACTTGATTTTTCCTCTTCTTTGGAATGTATATTAATGTAAAACCAACCATTACATATTTAAAATGAATCATAATTGAAAAACACTGACTTATTACTTGTTTGTAAATTCAAGAATTTATACTCATAAGAAAAAGGACCAATGTACTTTTGATTTCATTTCATTTCTGTTGTAGCTGTTTGGTATATTGCTTTTCCTGAATTACATTCTTAGAAACAGGACTGAATCTCATTTGCTTTGATAGATCTATTCATAACAGAATGATTACAAATGTGTACTAGAACCTTGATTTACGGAGTATAAAATAAACAGAAAACATAAATATCTGGAGACTTTTATAAGCAGATAAATAATCTGTATGGTTTATGTAAATAGCTACTAAATGAGTAACAGTCACCAAATACTTGTTCTCTTTAACCTCTGGCTACGCACTTATGTCTAGACAGAGCTTTTATGTGGTTAAAAATGTATTAACTCAATTTATAGATTGTATCTAGTGCCGTTACCTGAAACAAAACTTGAGTGAAGACTATGTAAAGTAGCATTTAAAAGTTTTCAGACTCAAGGGCAGGATATAACAGTATCTCAGAATTCAGATGTATATATAACACTTTCTGAGAAAATGCAATCAGAACTAATTGAGTTATTCTAAAAGGTCACATAAAGCAGAAAGCATACTACATAAAATAAATAACCTTACTTTAATTAAAAATGTCTGTGTATCTCATGTATAAGATCTTCTTTAATATAAGTCCAAACATGGGAATTCTTTCCCACTTTGTACCCTGAATCACATTCACCACATTTTGTATAATTTCTCTCTACTCTCCAAGGTAAAGCATCAATTTAAACACTTAGAAAAACAATTTCATTGAAGAAATAGCCTTGATTTTTATGAGTTCTACTCACAGTGTTTAATGTTTGGTCAAAAAAAATTAATCCACCTTTACATGCTTTATTAGTTCACCTACATAGTTTTCAAAATTTGTGTTTTCCTAGAAAAAGTCTTCAATTTTCATAGATTCATAATATTATAAAATAAGTTGAAAGAGCACAAGTAACTTCAAAAGCAACTTTTTTTTTTTTTTTTTTGAGACAGAGTCTCGCTTTTGTGGTTCAGGCTGGCCCTGAGCTCAGCCTCAAACTCACATCACAGCAATTCTCCTGCCTCTGCCTCCCGAGTGCTGGGATTACAGGCGTGAGCCACCACACCCAGCACTGTGGTATGTGGCACTGGTTGCTGCTGGGCCTGAGTCTCCATGCCCAGTATGGTATGTGGTTAAACGAGGCTCGAACCCGGGCCCTTGCGCTTGCAAGACAGGTGCCAGAACCACTGAGCTAAATCCCTGGCCCCAAAAGCAACTTTTGACATATGTCCTGAGCACAGGTTGAAATGCCTTACAGGAGAGATGGACAGTAGGTTTACATCTAGCAAGTTACTCAGAACTGTACCAACACGCTTCTTTGGAATGCATTTCAGAAAAAAAATTTATATAGAATTATATGCCATTTTTTGAAAATTAAAGATATCAAAATGATACTATTGTACTGGCCCAAAGCAAAGTCATAAATCCAGTGCACAGTATGAAAGAAGGTTGCTCGAAAGCCTCAGAAGGCAGTTTTTATTAGTGTCCATGTTAGAGGCTGACCACCACACCATAAGATATAAACAGCTGAGAGCTCTTGAAAGCATAAAAACAAAAGGTACCTTGTTTTCAAAGGAAGACAGACAACTGACTTTTCCAGTTGAATGAAACTAACAGAATTAATTTAAAAAAGTATGCAACCAACACCTAGCTAACACACACATACACACACCTGAACACACATCCTGTTAGCCCAAATTCTATAAAACACTAAGTTTTTGATATAGATATGTTAAATAGAACATCATAAATGCAGAAAAGACTAAGTACAAAAAAAGTTTAAATTCTGAGTGAATCAGCGGTTCTTTAAAACTGTAAATAATCTAAACATGAAGTTTTAAATGTCTATGGAAATAGAGTAATACAGTTTCACAAAAAGCAAGCATGGTGTTAAGGGGGCTGAAGTATTCTAAGTTCGTTGAATCTTCCAGGAAGTGGTACCTGTGCTGATTAAAGTAGGATCAAATCAATCAAAGACCTATGTTATGCAATAAAGGACTCATTTCTAAAATGTATTAGAAGATGACTGTTAAAAAAACTATTAGAAAATGATCAAATACTGAGACACTTCTCCAAAAATAATGTATAATTGGCAATAAACACATAAAAGATGTTCATCATCATTGCCTGTTAAACAAATGTAAATTGAAGTGATGATGTGGAGAAACTGAACTGTTCATACAAGAACCAAAAGTTATAAAGTGAGAGACATTTTCTGAAAATTAAATATGTATTTACCAATCTCCTGAATATTTGTTGCAGAGAAATAAAATCCAGTGCAGGGCTGAAGATTTAGCTCAGTGGTTCCAGCATCTGCCTGACAAATGCAAGGTCCTGAGTTTGATCCCCAGTAACTATATATAACAGTGCTGGGCATGGTGGCTTACTCCTGTAATCCCAGCATTTGGAAGGCCGAGGCAGGAGGATTGCTGTGAGTTTGAGGCTGAGTTCAGGACCGGCTTGAACTATAAAGTAAGACCCTGCCTCAAACAAAACAAAACAAAACAAACAAAAAACCTTTGAGAACACGAAACTTTGTAAAGAACTGCTCACAGAGCCACTGTATCTGTAAACCAAAAAATAAACTGGAAAAAATAAAATGTCTTTGAACAGATATATCCACAACACAGAATATAATTCATCAATAAAAAGGAAAGAAATATTAACATGTATAATTCCAATGGACTTTGAGAGTATTAAATTGTGTGGGGAAAAAAGCCAACTTCAAAATTTTCTTTTCAAAAAATGTTTTATTTTTATATTATTGTTGAAATAAAAAACATAAAGATAAAAAGCAGATTATAAACCTGCTAGGGATTAGAGATGGTGTAGGAGGAAACTGGGTAGGACAGCAGCAGAATATAAGAGGGCTTTGTAGTAATAGGATATATCTAGTTTTAATTATGGTAATAGCTACACAAACATCTATCAATTGAGAAAAAGGACACAAGTTTAAAACTGATACACAGTAACAAACTTCCTAGCTTGCATATTTTATTATATTAGTGAGATACAACTCCTGAGAAAAACTTGTTGACATCTCTAAAAGACTTCTGTCTACTAAATTCAGAATTTCTAGGCCAGGGGTAGAGCTTTCTGCCTAGATGCCAAGTCCCTGAATTCTACCTCCAGTATCACAAAAATTTCTACAAAGCTCTTAATTATTTCAAAATTAAGTTTTATAAAAACATTGGCTCAAATTATATATATGTATATATGTATATACATATATATATTTATGTATACTATCATCTTTACAGTAATACTTAAAAGAATAATAAAATATAAATAGCATGGTAACAGGGAAGTAAATGAAATAAAAATAAAATTTAGTAAGATAATAGGAAAACAAAAGATGACAAAATTAACCCCAAATCTGTCAACAATTACACTAAATATGAAAGGGTAGACAACTCAATGCAGAAGGTTAAAAATCTCAGACTAAGGGAAAAAAAATCCATAGAATACATGCAGATAACTTGTATTATTTTTCTCTTTTTGCTGAGAAAAAAGACCTCACAGTCAAAGCTAAGGGGGTAGGTTTATTTGGCTTACAGTTCATAGAGGTTTTAGTCCATAGTCAGCTGGCTCCAAGGCAGCACAGATGGCAAACAGGCATTGCAGAGGAGAAAAAACCCGGCATGCACAAATCAGACTACTAGACTTAAGACAGTGCCAAACCAATCACATGCCCTTAATCCTAATATCACACAGTCTAGATTTAGCTACCTTGAAAAAAGCCTGCATGGGACTTTGGCGTAAGTATCCAGACATTAGCTGCAACATAACCAAAAACATACATTTCACAAAAGTAAAAACTAGAACAAAGATAAACTGGCAAGAATGATAGTGTGATGAAAGTGAGAGGGGCTATGTTGAGAAGAAAAAGGGCAAAAAGGAAAGACAAGAATGGAGAGAAGGGGAGGGGAGGAGAGGAGAGAACAGAGAAAAGAACGGTTCCCTACTGTTTTGTTTTAGGTCAGCATGACTTTAATACCAAAACTTAATAAGGATGTTATTAAATAAGAAATCTATTGAACAACCTTCCCTAAACATGGATATAAAAATATTGAGCAAGAATATTAGTACACTAAATCCAAAGGAATTTAAACAGGACAAGGATTTTGACCAAGTTGGATATTCTAAAAATGGAAGATTCAATTAATACTTGAAAACCAGTTAGTTTAATTCACTACATTTGGAGAATAAAAGATAAATGCAATCGGCTCAAAAGGCAGAAATCAATAATGGGTATAACTCATACTATCATCATTTCCATTTAATATTAAAATCAAGACCCCAGGAAGTACAATAAGGCAAGGAAAAGAAAGAAAATTGACTAAGTCAAAGAAATAAAAACTACAGTATCTGGAGGCCACAGAGCTGTGAACAATGAAAATTGAAATGAATACAGATTAATAAGTGAATTTAGCAACGGTGGTAAATATAAAAATATAAAATGTATTTATATTATAAAAAACTGAAAGCTAAAATAGATTCTATTTTAAATATGACAAATATTTTAAGAACACTGGACACAAGATGGAATTCAGAAACAGAATTATATGTAACTCAATGTGAAAGTGGAAGGATGAACTTTTCAATAAATTTTTTTCTTGGTCTAATGGATATTTATGAGAAATTATAAACTATAGAAATGATCCCTGAAAGTATAGTCTTTATGAAAAATTACAAAAATACGCACAAAAATACTTTATACTTCACTGTATTCAAAATTTAGAAGTCAAACAATAAAGCTTTTAAGAGAAAATTTCTATATTCATGGCATAGTCAAAGATTTCTTTAGCACAAAATAAAGTGATATCTATAAAGGAAAATATCCATAAAGGAATGGGCCTTTCATAAAATAAAGCTTTCTCAGTATTAAAAGATACAATGAAAGGAATAAAAAGCCAAAGCATAGAGCAAGAGAAAATACGTTGATCTTTTGCAAGTGGGGAGGAGAATCAAGAGATGGAGGGAAGGTAGAGGAGTGGAAAAGGAAGTAAAAAAATTAAGATGCATGGTACACATGTACCAACTCCCTACAGTGGATGTAACTACAATATACAGCAAATGTTCAAAGAAAAACTATCTTAAAAACCAAAAAAAAATATGCCCCCCAAAAAATTGTATTCAAAATATAGAAAAAAATTTGTTAATTAAAGGAAGACTGGCAAATTGCTGTAAAACTAGAATTGAAGACAAAAACAAGGACTTCACCAAGTAGAGTATCGAAATAATACGGATATGAAAAGGGTTCAATATCATCAAAAGGAAAATGCAAATCAGAATAATACTACAACACACCTCATGGGGTGGCTACAACTGCAAAAATTCACTGAAATCTCCAGAGGTATCGAGTATGAACAGTGAAATGAGTATAAGAATCTTCACAGACTATGTGAAGAAACAGACCTACAACCATTTGGAAAGTAGTTTGGCAAAATCTACAAAAGCTGAATACAGATTGAACATCCATAATCTGAAAGTTCAAAGTACAAAATTCTCCAAATGTAAGTTTTTAAGCAGTAAAAATGACTAAGGAGAAAATGCCAAGCCTGACCACACATGATAGGTTTAGTCAAATACAGGAACACCAGAAGTAATGGGTAACATTATTTTGAAGCTATGTGCATAAAGTGTCCAAGAAACAGAAATGAATTCTGTGTCTGGACTTGAATCTCATCCCCAAGATATCTCATATATGTACAAATGATTCAAAATCCAAAAGCAAAAGACTAAAATATAAAACACTTTATTCCAAGTATTTTATATATGGGATTCTCACTCAGCCTGCATGACCTTTAAGTCCCAGAAATTTCATTCTCAAATCATGCCTTCCAGACAAATGCATATGTATGTAAGCTCTAGAATATTCACAGAAATTCTATAACAAATATGAACTGGGTAAAATGCAATGAACACAGAAGAAACAAATATATTCCATTATAATCACATAATAGAAAATGAAAAGAACCTACAAGATTACACAAAACAATATAAACAAATTAGACACAATGACACAAAGTTAAGAGCCAGAGAGAGCTCGGTGGTGTCACCGGCAGCCTTGCAAGCACAAGTTCATGAGTTCGATTCCCAGTATTGTAAAACAAAACAAAACAAAACAATAAAAAAGACACAAGTTAGCCAGGCATGGTAATGCACTTCTGTGATCTCAGAACTCAAGGGGCTGAGGCAGGAAGAGTGTCACATATTCAAGCTCCCTGATTCACCTACTAAATTCAAGGCCATCCTGAACTATAAAGTGAGATCCTATTTTAGAATACACAAACCTAAAACAAAAAGGTTAGCACAAAGCATAAACAGGCAAGACTGCACTCATGTAAAAGCTGAAATACTGATCTACAAGATAAAAGTAAAAAAAAACCAAAAAAACAAAAACTGCAATGGGTAAAGGGTTAAGCCTAAGGGAAATAGAGAACAAAGTATTACAACAGTGTTGGTAACTTTCTATATCTTGATTTAGGTAATGGTTGCATATGTATATTCAATCTGTAAAAATCCTACGTTATCCGATTTTTCTCTGTACTATACTATCATTTCTTAGTTGTATCAACATTTTCAAAATAAGAAATAACTGGAGCACAGAACCTAGGGTTTTTAATATTATGACGATTAAAACACTTTTCTTGAAAAATACAAATGGCAGCAACAGCCTCTGTGTATCAAGCTACACCTTCTGTTTGCAAGGCTGAACTAAGTACGATGATCAAGAACACACAAAACATGAGGGAAATGTGAAGGGTCCATGGTGCGGGACTAGGACAGACAATCCACATAATGTCTAGGGATTAATCTAGTTAATACCCACTGTCAAGATGGGGCCTTTAATAAAGTGTTTGAGTAAAGATAAATCCTCAGCAAGTATGTTTTAACCTCCGTGGCACATATATATTTGTCATACTCTAAGACCATAAATTTTAAAAGTTATTTATTATTCAACTGTATACCAAAATAAAAACATTACTACACTAGACTATATTAAACATTTTATTATAGTGTACTATATTATACTTTTATAAGACTGATGAAATTATGAGATTTAAAAATTATAAATTTTATTTTAAAATAATAAAATTATGTAATAAAGTCATGATTTATAAGTAATAAGAATTATTACTGTAAAATTAATGTCCTTTCTAGAGTATGTGGAGAGGTAAGTGTGTTAAATATTTTAGTCATTTACCCATATGGTGTATTTAACTAGATTAAACATTTTCAGATGTGCAAATTTACTTACCTACATCTACTAAATATTACTGAAATGTCAACTGCTTATACTTCAGCTATCCCTTCTGGGTTGTTAACTAGAAAGAAAGTTGATATAATTAACTTAATTTTAACAGTTGACATCAATCTTTACAAAAGTATTTGAAAAACTATCTACAAAAATGATTTCTTAGGACCAAATTTAATTTCCTGTAGAATGTTTTGTGTATTGCCAAAGTCTACTTGGAGGAAACCTATTGTTTTACTTATTCTGAATGTATAATATAACAATAAGAAAAAAATGACTCAAATACTTACATATATTTGATGAAATTATATTTCCATTATTTAAAATTTAAAACATATGCTATCTTGAGCTAAGCAACAAAATATCACCATTGCTTTTGTAACCCTATTTTTGGCAGATTTTAAACAAATTTATAAATTACATTGCTGGGGTTGTATGTTACCATTTGCATAATGACAAATAAGAAAAAAAAGGCCCTTGAAGAATTTGCCTAACAGGTGCACCTCTTAGAAATGTGGCTTAAAAACAAAAATCTGCACCTTGTCTTTTCTTCTTGCAGATAAAGAAATGTGATTATTTTCTTGTGAATTAAAAAAAAACGCTGTAAAACACATTCTGGAACTGATCCCAAATATGAAATGCAATGGCAGCCAGGATGCTGAGTGTCCCATGAAATTAATACAGCATCTAAAATGGTAGCAATCACAGGAAAAATATTTATCCATAATATGACTCCATTTCAAAGTGGAACCTTGGTAGGGTTCCTTCTCCATAAATCTTTCAGTGAAATACTGATTAGAGGGCAGCTCTGATGTATTATTGAACAGGCAAACTCTCACACAGTAATTGATGGTGGCACTCCAATTAAATGATCCTTATTTTTAAAGCTAATTAAAAGAAATTGAGTTGCATGTTCAAAAGGGATTAACTTAATGTGACAAGACTAGTTTGGACATAAAGTAGCTCACAGTTCCTGAACTAAATGAAATACAATTGTTTCCATAAATTTTAAAATAGGAAAAAACATTCTTCCACATAATAAGAATAATTTTATATTTTATTTGAGACCTTTTATTCATTCAAATATGTACTTAGCATCTAGAAAGTCTATAAGACATCTGGCCCTAGGTGATGATACTAATTAAAACGACAAAACACTTTCCATAATCCTATGAAAGGATCAGTTCAAACAACTACTGAGATAAGATAGCTTTCTTTACTTAGCTGTGAATTCTAGGATAGCAAAGCAGATGGTGGTCTAGAACTTGTAATTTGTAGATATTATTATTTTTTTACTTAAATCTTTATTGGTACATTATGAAAACACATCATCATCACATTCAACATTAAGGGTTTGTACCAGAATATGACACAACATGATTCTCATTTTTTCCCTTTTCCCCTCACCCTACAACTGCCCAACCCTATATACATAGTTTTTCTTTTTTCTTTATTATTACCACATCAATTTTCCGCTAGTTATTTACCTCTACTGTCTCTTTCCTTTTAAATATTTTCTATTTCACAATATCAACTATACATACTACAAATCATTTACAACTTCATTTTCTCAAACCAGAGAAAAGATATGATATTTACACATCTGTGACCTGTTTATTTCGCTTTTGAGGACGTCCTCAATGTACATCCATTTGAGTATGACTGACTCGATTTTATTATTTTTAATGGCACAGCAAAACTCCATTCTATAAAAGAACTGCATCTTCTCTATCCAGCAACCGCAAACTGAGCTTCTATAAACATGGGTGCATATAGGTTGCTATGAAATGAATCTTTGGATAAAAACTTAGTAGAGTGAAGGCCAGGTCAAATGAGACCTCCGATCCTAGTTTTTTTGAGGACTCTCCACAGAGGTTGTATGAGTCTACATTCCCACTAGCAGTGGAATGGGGTTCCCTTTTCTCTGCAGCCTTGCCAACATTTGTTGCTGGCTAATTCTTAAATAGCAGCCCTTCTTTGTGGAGTGAGATGAAACTCAGTGTTGTTTTCATCTGCATCTCTCGAATGACTAATGATGTTGAGCATTTCTTCATATACTTCTTAGCTGCCCTTACTTCTTCCTCTGAAAAGTATCTGTTCATTTCAGCTGCTCATTTTTGAATTGGGTCTTTAAATTTGAGTGGGCTGATTTTTTAAGCTCTTTATATATTCTAGATAGTAGCCCTTTGTCTGAGAAAAAGCTGGTAAAGATTTTTTTCCCACATTATTGGCTCCTTTTTTGCTCTGTTGGTGGTTTCCTTTGCTGTGCAGAAGCTTTTTAATAGAATGAGATCCCATTTGTTGATTTCTTCTGCCAAATCTTGTGCTACACAGGTTTTGTTCCAGAAGTCTTTCCCTAAGCCAATGTCTTCAAGAGTTTTACCTAACCTGTCTTGCAGCAGGTTTAGACAGTCTGTTTTAATATTTAAGTCTCTTATCCATTTTGATTTTAGCTTGATACACAGTGAAAGAGATAGGTCTAGCTTTAATCTTTGGCAAGTTAAAGCCCAGTTTTTCCAGCACCATTTGTTGAAGTGGCTGTTTCCTCCATTGAGGATTTTTGGCACCTTTGTCAAAGAAGAGGTAGCTCAGTGTATCTGGAGTAGCTTCTGGATCTTCTAATCTACTCCACTGATCCTCAGGTCTGTTACTTTGCCACTACCATTCAGTTTTTATCATGGTGGCTTTATAGTATAGTTTCAGGTTTGGGATTGTAACACACCCTACCATATCCCTGTTGCTTAGAATTGCTTTTGCTTGTGTAGGTCTTCTGTGGTTCCAGATGAAAGTTTGGATTTTTTTCTCGAGATCTGTCAAATATGCTGTTGGGATTTCAATCAAGATTGCATTGAATCTGCATAGTAGTTGTGGGAGTATAGCTATTTTGATGATGTTGGTTCTTCCTACCTAGGAGCAACGTATGTCTTTCCATTTTTTAATACCTTTTTCTATCTCCTTTTTCAGAGAGCTATAGTTTTCAGCGTAGAGGTCTTTTACCTTCTTTGTTAGACTGATTTCTAGATACTTCTTTTTTTTTTTTGATGCTACTGTGAAAGGGATTGATTCCCCAATTTGTCACTCAGTGAATTTGTTGTTTGTATACATAAAGTCTAATTATTTCTGAGCATTAACCTTGCATCCAGCTACACCACTAAATTTGGCGATTAGGTCTAGCAGTCTCTTGGATGAGCTTTTAGGATCCTCCAGATAGAGTAGCATGCAAATAATAACAATTTAACTTCTTCTTTGCCTATCTTTATTCATTTTATTCTTTCTCTTGCATAATTGCAGGGGCTAATATTTCCAGAACTACATTGAACAGAAGTGGTAAGAGAAGACATCCTTGTCTTGTTCCTCCTGATCTTAGTGTGATAGGTTTCAATTTTTGACCACTTAGTATGATGCTGGCTTATAGTTTCTCGTAGATGGCTTTTATTAGTTTGAGATAGAGACCATCTACTCCAATCTTCTGTAGGGTTTTGAACATAGATGGGTGTTGTACTTTGTCAGATGCTTTTTTTTGCATCAGTAGAGATGATCATATGGTTTTTGTCCTTGCTTTACATATGCTGAACCATCCTTGCAAACCTGTGATGAATCCAACTTGGTCAGGGTGTATAATCTTTTTGATGATTCTCTGTATTCTGTGTGCCAGTATCTTATTGAGGAATTTTACAGCGATGTTCATTAGGGATATTGCCCTGTAGTTCTCTTTTTCGGTTGGGTCTTTCTCTGCTTTTGGAATCAGGGTAATGGTTGCTTCCAGGAATGAGTTTGGGAGTACTGCTTCCCTTTCAATTTCATTGAAGAGTTTCAGAAGTAGAGGCACTAATTCTTCTTTAAAAGTTTTATAGAATTCAGCAGTAAAACCATCAGGTCCAGGGCTTTTATTTGATGGCAAGGTTTTAATTACATTTTCAATTTCACAGATTGATATTGGGGTATTTAATATTTCTGTATCTTCTTTATTCAGCTTTGGAAGTCCATATGTGTCTAGAAATCTATCCATTTCTTCTACATTTTCCATTTTATTGAAGTATAAATTTTCAAAATAGGTGTTTATTATCCTCTGGACTTCCTCTGGGTCAGTAGTAATTTCTCTGTTCTCATTCCTAACAGCATAGATATGAGCCTTTTCCTTCCTTTGTTTAATAAGGTTGGCTAAGGGTCTATCAATTTTGTTTATCCTTTCAAAGAACCAACTCTTTGATTCATTGATTTTTTCGACCATTCTCTTAGTTTCTATTGCATTAATTTCTGCCCTGATCCTTATAATTTCTTGCCTAGTGTGAGATTTGGGTTTGTCTTGCTCCTCTCTTTCTAGGTGCTTGAAGTTCAGTATTAAATTGTTTATTTAAGCTTGCTCCATTTTCTGGATGTAGGCCTTCACTGTTATGAATTTTCCTCATAGAACTGTTTTCATTGTGTCCCATAAATTTCTATATGTTGTATTGGGGTTATCATTTAGTTGTAAGAACTATTCAATTTCTTCTCTAATTTCTTATGTGACCCATTGGTTGGTCAGCAGATTGTTGTTTAGTTTTCATGTGTTTGTGAGGATCCTGGACTTTCTTTTGCTATTCAGCTCCAATTTCAAGGCACTGTCATCTGACAGTAATAGGGGATAACTTCAGTCCCTTTGCATTTACTTAAACCTGTTCTATGTACCAGCTCATGGTCTGTTTTGGACAGTGATCCATGAGCAGCTGAGAAGGTAAATTCTAACTCTGTGGGGTGAAATACTCTATAGGCATCTATTATGTCCATTTGCTGAAGAATCGGGTTGAGCTCAAGGATTTCCTTATTGACTTTTAGTCCAGTCGATCTGTTTCTTTGTGACAGTGGGGTAGTGAGGTCCCCTACTATAATTGTATTGGTCTTTATCTGGTTTTTTAAGTCCACTAATGTTTGTTTTATACAGTTGTGTGCATTAGAATTTGGTGCATAGTTTTTTAAGATTGTTACTTCTTTCTCTTGGATTTTCCCCTGTACTAAAAGATAGTGTCCTTCTTTATCAGTTTTGGCTTGAAGTCTATTCTGTCTGCAAATAAGATCACCACACCTGCTTTTGTGCTATTTCCTGTCACATGGGATATTGTTTTCCATCTCTTTACTTTCAGACGATGGGTTTCTTTGTGAATTAGGTGTGTTTCTTGTATGCAAGAGACTGTAGGATCTTGCTTCTTGATTCATTCTGCCAGTTTGTATTTCTTAATTGGTGCGCTGAGTCCACTGACATTAGTGGTTATGACTGATATTGACAAATTTAGTGCTGTCATGTTTTCCTGTTCTTGGCTCTGTTATTCTTCTTTTGCCTTTTTCCCATCATTTTCTTGTTTGGCCTGATAGGTTGACTCTGTTCTGTCTCATGATTTGTAACTTTCCTCATTTTTCTCCAAGATATTCTTCAGAATGTTTTGGAGTGCAAGGTTTTTATTTGTGAAATTTCTCAGGTGTTGTCATGGAAGTCTCATTTCTCCGTCAATTTTGAAGGATAGTTTTTCAGGATACATCAGTCTGGGTTGGAAATTGCTTTCCTTCAGGGCTTTAAATAGTTCATTCCAGGCTCTTCTTGTATTGAATGTTTGAGATGAAAAGTCTGCTATGATCCTGATGGGCTTCCCTTGGTATGTAATTGTTTTCTTTTCTTTGGCTACTTTCAGTATTTCATTTTTTTTTAAAATCTGGAACTTTTATAATTATATGTCTAAGCATAGATTTTTTCATGTCACAGGCATGTGGAATTCTGTATGCTTCATATATTTGTATGTCCAATTCTTTTGATTTTCCTGTGAAGTTTTCTGCCATTATGTCTGTGAATAGTTTTATAATGTCTTTTTAGCATTGTCTCCTGCTTCCTCCTTGATTTCAATCAATCTTACGTTATTCTTCTTTGAATCATCTCAGAGCTGTTGGATGGATTTTTCATTATTACTTGCCTTTTTCCATAGATTATGCCTTTCCTGTTCACTGGCTGAGCTCCTGTCTTCTAGGTCTGAAATTTGGTCTTCTGCCATATTCATTCTATTGCGTAAACTTTCAGTTTCTTTCTTGATTTCCTGGATCTCTGCTTGTAGGTGTTTAAAAGGTTCCATTGCTTTTGCTATTTCAGACTCTCTCAACTCCTTTATTTCCTCTTTAGGTTTATTAATCACAGTGTTGACTGTGTCCAATATCTCTGCTTTCACCTTGGAGATCAGTTCTGATTTCCACTTTGGTTACCATTTCCAAGAACCATGGAGAATCAGCTTCAGACTTCTCTATTTCCCTTCCCCCTGTGTTACCTTGGGGTGAGGATCTTTGAATCTGACACTTTGAATGTTTCCTCATCTCTCGAGTTTTTCTTGTTACTGCTGTTTTTGGCTTTCTGCCTCTACTGTTGTCTGGAATTGTTTGTTGCAAGTCTCTTTCTTCTTAATATTTGGACCCTTTAAAATACCATTGTTTCCTGGATTGTTTTTTTCTAGAGTCTGTATTGGGACCTAAACAAACAAACAAAATCCTAGTTCTGGCACACCATGTAAGGCACTCAAGCAGTACAGTCAGATCACCTTCTGCAGTTTGCTTAGAGGCAGGAAGGCTCACACCCCTGCATGGCTGCAATGGCACTACCTGGTGTTCCAATAGGCCCACCTACTCACCAATACAGAGTCCCCGGGTGCACTTATGGAATGGGCCTGGAGAACAGTAGGCTCTAGGCCCTGCGCGGCTGCAATGGTGCTGGCTGAGGTTGCTATAGGCCTACCTACTTACCAGTATAGAGTCCCTGGGTGTGTGTGTGTGTGCAGTCGGCATGGAGAAAGGCGAGCTCTGGCCCCTGTCTTTCTGTAATGGCATTGCCTACCCCTGCAGCTCTGTACACTCCTATACAGAGTCTCTGGCCATGCTTCTAGAGTAGGCCTGGAGGCTTGCATGTTCTGGTCCCTACGTGGCTGCAATAGCGCCAGCTGAGGTTTCTGCAGCTCTGCTCGCTCCGATACTGAGTCCCTGGGTACACTTCTGGAGTGGGCCTGGAGGCCGGTAAGCTCTCATTCCTTCACGGCTGCAATTTAGATAGTCTTAAAGTAGTGTTAGACTAGTATTGGCTGCTAAATTAAAAAATAAAGGAGTACTCAATTTAAAAAGTAACTTCCTTACTCTAAGAATGTTTAAGAAGGTATTCTTATTAATCAAAATGTGATATTAGGTTAGTGCAGAGAGGAAAATATAGATCTAGCTTTAATCTTTGGCAAATTGATGTCCAGTTTTGCTAGCATCATTTGTTAAAGAGGTTATCTTTTTTAAAAATCTTTATTGGTACATTACATATACACATCATGATTGCACTCCATAATGGGAATTTGTACCAGTATAAGACACAACTTAATTCTCATTTTTTTCCCATAGTCTTACCCACCCTACCGCCCCCCATATACATAAAATTTGTTTCCTTTCTTTTTTGTTAAAAATCTCATTATTTTTCCCCCTTCACCCTATTTTACTTTGAGCATTTTCTATTTCACAATATATAACATACAATGCTAGGACTCATTTACATCTTCATTTTCTCATACCAGAGAAAAGATGAGATATGTACCTATCTGTGCCCTATTTATTTCACTTATGAGGATATCCTCAAGGTATGTCCATTTAAGTAGAAATGATTCAAACTTATTATTTTTTATGGCACAGTAGTGCTCCATTCTGCAGAAGAACCACAGCTTTTTTTTCAGTCTCCAGTTGATGGACACTTGGGTTGTTTCCAAGATGTAGCAATCACAAATTGGGCTGCTATAAACATGGGTGCAAATATGTCACTGTGATATGAGACTTTTAATTCTTGTGTGTGTGTGTGTGTATGTATGTATGTATGTATGTATATATATGACCTCCAATCCTAGCTTTGTGAGGAATCTCCACACTGATCTCCATAGGGGCTGTACGAGTCTACAGTCCCACCAACAGTGAAGAAGGGTTCCTTCTTCTCTGCAGCCTCGCCAACATTTGCTGTTGGCTAATTCTGAAATGACAGCCATTCTTTGTGGAGTGAGATGAAATCTCAGTGTTGTTTTCATCTGCATCTCTCGAATGACTAATGATGTTGAGCATTTCTTCATATGCTTCTTAGCTGCTCTTACTTCTTCCTCTGAAAAATATCTGTTCATTTCAGATGCCCATTTTTGAATTGGGTCTTTAAATTTGGGTGTGCTGTTTTTTTGAGCTCTTTATATATTCTAGATAGTAGCCCTTTGTCTAAGGAACAGCTGGTAAAGATTTTTTTTCCCACATTGTTGGTTGCCTCTTTGCACTGTTGGTGGTTTCCTTTGCTGTGTAGAAGCTTTTTAAAAGAATGAGATCCCATTTGTTGATTTCTTCAGCCAATTCCTGTGCTATAGAAATTTTGTTCATGAAGTTAAAGAGGTTATCTTTCCTCCATTGAGGGCATTTGGCTCCTTTGTTGAAGATGAGGAGTCCTTCCATATCTGGGGTGGTTTCTATATCTTCTTGTCTGTTTCACTGATCCTGGGTCTTGTTTCTTGGCCAACTATGCTGTCTTTATTACAATGGCTTCGTAGTATAGTTTCAACTTGGGGATTATGATACTCTATTCCATGATCTTGTTGCCTAGGATAGCTTTTGCTACTCCAGCTCTTTTGTGGTTCTGATCAATTTTTGGATTATTTTACCTAGCTCTGTCAAATATTTTTGGGGGTTAATTGAGATTGCCTTAAGTTTATGCAGTAGTTTTGGTCAGTTTCTTATAGCTAAATCTTTGAAATAGCCCAGATGCTCATCAACAGGAGACTGGTTAAAGATGTGGGGTTTTTTTGGTTTTGTTTTGTTTTTATAAAATGAAGTATTATTCAGGCATAAAGAATTTAAACTTAAGTCATTTATACTTAAATGGATGTACCTTGAGGATGTACTCACATGTGAAATAAGAAAGACACACATGTAAATCCTGTATCTTCTTTCTAGTGTGAAAAATTGAAGGTGTGAATGAACGACAAAATGTATGATAGCTAATGTGAAATATGAAGAAAAAGTGCAAAAGGAAAAGGGTGGGTAGGGAAAGGAAAGAAAAAATCTGACAGTAAAAGAAGGAAACAGAGCATAGGTATACTGGAGTTGGAGAGGTAGGAAGGGCAGGGTTAAGGGGAAAATTGAGAATTAAAATGTGTCATGTGGAGGTACAAATTCTCAGTGTTGAATGTGATCATAATGTATGCATAAAGTGTGCCAAAAAGTCAATTTAAAAAGTCCCTGTGCTAAAACAGACAAATTTTCAGCTATGAAAATGAAGATGGAAAGCAAAGAACACTTACTGGGTGAAGAAGGAAATGAATTCAAGAGTATGTAAGACTTTTTCCTTTTCCTTTTGATATTTAGAAAGGCAAATATGGATGATGATTACCCACTGATAAGACCATATACTAGACCATGTGTTTTTATGCAATGTTGTCTATAGAAGCAAATGGCCACTTATGTCACTTTATAATATTTTACTATTCACTCAAAGCTCCATTTGTGAAGACTTTACTTATTCTTGAAACTATATACAAATAAAAGACTTATTAAAATCATTCCACCAGGCACCCTGCACTAAAAAGTGTGTTCAGGTAGAATAAAAAATCATTCTGTGTACACTCTAAAAATTATTATTTTTTAAAAGACATATCTTTATTCTATTTTAATCCTATAATTATTAATTATATAATTATTTTTAAATTCAAATCTTTATTGGTACATTATAAATACACATCTTCATCGCATTCAACATTGAGTTTGTACCAGAATATGACACAACATCTCATATTTCCTCTTTCTCCACCCGCCCTGTAGCTCCCCAACCCCTAAACTTTATATAAGCTTATACATAAGCTTTGTTTCCTATTTATTATGATCATATTTTTCTCCTTGTTATTTATCCCTACACCTTTTCCTTTAAAAAATTTTCTATTTCACAATATCAACTATATATACTAGAACTCATTTGCATCTTCCTTATCTCATACCAGAAAAAGAAATGATATTTACATATCTGTGGCCTATTTATTTCACTTATGAGGATGTCCTGAACGTACATCCATTTGAGTATGACTCATGTTATCATTTTAAATAGCAGAATAATACTCCATTCTATAAAAGAACCTTAAAAATTATTTTTAAAGGCATAAATTATTTTAAAAGGCTTTGAAATATTCTTAAGTGAAAAGATTCAGACTCCTCCCAAATCCGTAAAATATATATGAACATTTGGATAATTAGTGGAAAATAAGTTCAAGTTTGATAGTTTTGTTTTATTATTATTTCAATCTTCATTATTGTTATAAAAAGAAATTTTAAATTTACAATCTAACAACTTCAGATCCTACAGTGAAGTAAAACTTCAAACCTCTTTACCCCATCCTCTGACTTTGCATAAGATTCTAATTTTAATCATGAATTCTTTTTCAAATTTGACTTTTTGGTGGTATTTTTAGATTTTGCTATATTTTTATCAGGGTGAGAGGTTATCTATGACAAGTTGAAATAAAACATATTCTTTTCAGTTCCTGTCATCAAGAATAACAGTCTATTTCTCCACATTTAAATTACTTTAAAAGTTTCTGATGAAATAGTAAAAACTTAATTTTATTAAGTCTTCACCTTTGAATGTATATCTTTCAGTATATTGTATTTCAAAATAGTAAACAAACATAATGCCAAAAAAACCTACAATTATTGTCTCATGAAAAAGCACTGATTTTGAGTTGCAAGCTGAACTAGCTACTTTTCATGCATATATTTGAGAAAAATGTCTAAAAATCAGAGTGTGATTATGAATACTCAAAAAACATTTTCTCAAAAATAAACAAAGTAAGCCTGCCAATTTACGGACAACAACTGATGGGCAATTGTTACCAATAATAAAATTTGAAGTTTTAAGCAAAATATACAGTTTTGGAACATTTGTGTATGCCATTCTAAGCTTGACAATTCCCCACATTTTTAAAGCCTTTGTTGATAAGATCTCAAGTAATATCACCAAGTATAATCTTTTGTTATTATATTATCAAATGCTTGATTTTGCCATTTTTCAAATTTTCCAAATGGCCAAACTATTATAAAATTGTGCTTGAGTAAAAGAAAAAATATATAAAGCAAGGTAAATTAATAGATTTTACTGCAATAAACTGTGGAATATTCACTGATTCATTTTCAGATTGTATATTTCTGTGACTTAGTTTCAGATTGTATATTTCTATGAATCTTTAAAAACCACCACAAATTTTCATGAGCTATCAAAGAAGGATATCTACAATTATCTGAAACAGCTAATCTCGATTTTCAGTTTACACATCTGTCGGGGGGCATATTCTTCTCCATACACTTCCTTAAATTATGTTCAGTACCCTGTTTAAGAAGAAAACAAAGAAAAAACCAATATAGACCTATAATTATTGCCTGGACCCAGTTGTCACCCTGCCTGGCTCCAACTAATAGCTTCACCATATAATTTCTGTGTTCCTCCACTTTCCTAGACAGAAAATAGAAAAACTGTGACCTACCTTATAGCATCATAGTAACAATGAGATGAGCCACAGTAACTGGAGTAGCTTCTGGTACATGGTAAGATACTGACAGGTGCAGTTGTGGTGATGATGATGATGATGGGTACACTTTTCAAAACAGTTTCTAAGTAAAAGCTGTAGAGTCTCCAAAGTAACTTTAGCTATCCAATTAATTTAGTATGTTTGAAATTAGTTCTGTGGCCAGTAAAGACAAATACTTAATCAGCAATAGTTTTTAATATTTAAGAATACTCACAGGTGCACTGACTGAGCACTTTTTTTTTTTTTTGAGTAAAGTATCATGTAAAGTAAAAACAATATAAAGATGAACATGGCATGGATTTTACCCAGAAAAGTAAATGAATTAAAAAAAAACTGAAACACAATGAATTATTGAGGGTTTGTTTTATGCTAGTTAAGAACAAATGGCGTGTGGAACACAGCCTATAAGCCACAGTTTAGGCATGTGTGTTTATGTGCATTTGCAGAGTATCTTTTCTTTATTTAAATCTCAACAATTCTGTTTTCTTAGTCAAACTTCCAAAATGAAAAATTTCAAGGAATGCAGTTTGACCAAAAATAATATTCTTATCGAAGTATGCTTAAGTTTTCTAAAATGAGGTAGACAAATATCAAAATTAAGTAAATTCATCTATTTAAAATGCCAAGACAAATAGTAATTTAAACACTGGAAATTTAGACAAACGATGTTAGGGTTTTTTGAATGCTATTCCTAATACTTTCATGTTTCTAAAAGATAAAATTAATTCACTATTCATGTCACAAGGGAAAAAAATCAAATAAACCTACAGAAAAGCATGTAGTATGGGCATATGAAAATCAGTGTTATTCTGACACATTGTCTCTCTATTCCACTACTATCTTTACCCAGTTCATTTTTATGTACCATTAAAATATAGTATAACTGTAAATAAAATTGGGGAAATAGTTCTGATTAAGAAGACTGATTAAAATTAGGACAAATAATTTAAGAGAATCAAATATCTTAAGCAATTTCAGATGAGAAAGCATTTAGTTCAAATAGATTTCTCTTTAGGAGGTTCATTAACTTTTATTTTTGTTTATTTTCATCTCATTGTTCTTTTATATAGTTAACTGAGTATTTCAAATGGGGTAAACCATTAAAAATAAAAATAAAAAAAACCACTGGCTCTCAGATCAAGGTCCTGAATTCTTCTCTGAAGTTTTCCTATTTATATTGGTGTGGTACAGGCTGAAGTTGCATGACCTCTCTAAGGCCCAATCTCCTCATGAGAAATAATGGGAGAAAATCTTCATTATACAACTGATAGCTTAGCTAAATGAGACCAAGTTGACATCACAAAATAGTTTCTTAAAGTAGCTGTTGTTGCTACTTTAGATGTAAATTCGCCTACTAAATCTATTGCTCTTAAATTCTTAAGTTTAAAAAAAAATCAAACTCATGTAAGTTACATCCACTGTCATTTTTTTTCTTTCTTCAAAGACCATTTAACTTTGTTATAAAAATACCATACAATTAGCACCATTTGTTGTTTCAGACACACATGCATACCCAATAGCAAGATGGTGCTGCATTTTAATCCAGAACTGTATAAAAAGCTTGAGCAGTGCCTTCTTGCCCAGAAAAAAAAAAAAAAAAAAAAAAAAAAAAAAAGAATTTTAGTCCATTTCAATGGCTCTATATTTACAAACTTTTCGTTAAAGGAACAAACATTTAAAAGCTGTTATTGTACCAAAAATAAAGTATTCAAAATTCCTACAGGAAATAAACTTTATGGTAAATGTGAAAACATAAGAATTGTTCCCTTCTTAATTTGTCCTAGATAATGCATATTACAGTATCAAGAAACACAAAAGATACTTTTCTGTTGAGTGTAAAACTATTTGAGGAGTAATGCCATATCATAAAAAATTTCAGAGGTAAGAACAATTTATTTCCTTTTTTCATAAGCAATATCCACTGGGAAGAATTCTATTATATTTTAGTTAATTTCTGTTAATGGAATTGAGGTGCATTTTTTTCTTGCTGTTGATCCTTCCTCCAAAACCAAATCATAGTTTGACCTAGACATTGTTAGGGGACAGTAGTCATTTCCTCTTTACTGATGGCAAAGCTACAGATGAATTATCTTCATTTTGCTCTCAAATTAGAAGCCATGTATTGTCATGTATTAGGAAAGCTGAAGAAACATAGGCATTTCTGCTCCTGAAAATATAAGTCACATAGAACAATATCTTTCAGATTATCAAAGTCAAGATAGAGAAAATAAATGCTTAGCTACCAATATCTTTAACGTTTATATCCAGTCTAAAATGATAAATATAAACATTACAGCTGTCGATGCTGCTACTTTTAAGAATTTTGAGCACAAACTTAATAGTCCAAGTCTGTTATAGACATGCCTCAGTCCAGTATTAAATCTGCCCAACATTCTTTATTTAGATACTCTGAGCTTACTAAATGTATAAATTTTCTTTTTTTTTTTAAGGTTTTTTTGAGACAGGGTCTTGCTTTGTGGTTCAGGCTGGCCCTGAGCTCAGCCTCAAACTCACATCACAGCAATCCTCCTGCCTCTGCTTCCCAAGTGCTGGGATTACAGGCATGAGCCACCAAGCCCAGCACTGTGGTATGTGGTACTGGTTGCTGCTGGGCGTGAGTCTCCACACCCAGTATTGTTATGTGGTTACCAGGGATTGAACCTGGGTCCTTGCACTTGCAAGACAGGTGCCAGAACCACTGAGTTATATCCCCGGCCCTAAATTTTCTAAAATCTGATATTATACAAGACAAAGCAACACAAAAAATACACAACACAGAATGCATGTCATGTACATGATCTCACATGCTCATCAGCAAAAGAGGCATCATAAATTAGGCCCTGATATCGTGTTCATAGGGTTAGAAAGATGAAAGATGAAAGGAACACTCTTTTGAATAACAATTTATATATTTTATATGTTATATTTTATAATTATAATCAAAAATGTTACTTCCCAGAATGTTGTTAAAAACCCTTATTTTAAATATTGTTATATTTATTACAATTAAAAATGTGGAGAAGTAAATAATGACTGAAATATGTATTTAGTAGAAGAGTCAGAAGATAAAGTTGACATGCTCTCCTAGAAAGGTGAATGCAATCGAGCAAGAACAAAGAAAATTTTTACCTAAATAAATCCTTTGCTATCTGTTACCAGAATTTCCCCTCACGGTAACACCCCATACATAATCTATCTGCTTTGGTAACACTGGTCTATTCAAGGATCTCTACACTCAGTACTGCAGATACTATAAATCCATCTGTTCTTTGTGGTGGGCAGCTGTATTACACACTGAACTGCAAGGATGTTCGGCGGCACAACTAAAATTTACTTGTCCTCTATCAGTAGAGCTCAGTCACCTTCAGTTATGACACTCAAAGGTGACTCAGGATACTGTCAAAGGGTAGAAATATCACTCTCAGCTGAAAACAACTGTTCTATGCCCTTGCCAATATTGCTTCCTTTATATCTGCAGAAAATTTCTATCCATTTTTCAAGAGCCATCTTAAATGGTGTCACCTCCAATATGAAGTTTTCTCCTACTAAAATTTAATGTCTTTCTCTTAGAACCTTTCTCCTTCCAAGTCTCCGGTGTCTTATATCTGATTATTGAGATTTTATTGACTTTAAGTATTTAACAAAGGCTTAATAAATTAATGTGATCCTTCCTAAAAGCAGCCATGTGAAAACTCTCCCATTGCCAAGGGAAAATGTGGTTCACTGAATGTCTTATAACAAACCATGCATCATGCATAAGTTCTTTTCTGATTGTGTTTGACCATGGGAAGCTGAAATTAAATGACACTCAGTGTTAGTAACCAAAACTTCTTTCAGATCTAGGTCTTTGAAACTCTTGTATAATCTTTGTTGCTTTTTCTCTTTTTCTTGTACTTTTTTTCTTCCTCTTTTGGCAGAGAAATGTTCTACCATTAATCTACATCCCCAGTAAGTAGCTTGATCTTTGAAGTATCATTCATCAAACGTTTTTAAATCTTGTTTGGAATATAAACAGTAAATCTTACAAATACAGAAAATTAGAACAAAATGTTAAACATGAAGACCATATTTCTAAAATAAAAATGAACACTGGGGCTGGAGATTTAGCTCAGTGGTTCTGGTGCCTGTCTTGCAAGTGCAAGGGCCCGGGTTCGATCCCCGGTAACCACATCCAATACTGGGCGTGGAGAATTACACTCAGCAGCAATCAGTACCACATACTACAGTGCTGGGCGTGGTAGCTCATGTCTGTAATCCCAGCACATGGGAGGCAAAGGAAGGAGGATTGCTGTAATGTGAGTTTGAGGCTGAGCTCAGGGCCAGCCTGAACTACAAAGCAAACTCAAAAAAATAAATAAATAAATAAATAAATAAAAAATAAAAGAAAGAAAGAAATGAACACTGAACAGTAACTTCCAATTTTAACTTTCTGTTAACTCAGTATCTCTTCAGTTTGTTGACCGAACTTCCTAAGAAAATAGTCACCTAATTTGTGTACATTTACATCACATAAGTTGATGAAATGTGTATAAGCCAACATATTTTGGGAGGAAGGTGAAGAACTAGGAAACAGGAAATATTAAACACAAACAAAGTAGACTGTCACACTCCAGAGAGGCTAAAAATCATTGACAACAGATCACCTGAATATTCTGGGCCCTGAGGCTTATCTTCCATATAAGCATCTTTCATATCCTGAGGTGCTCACAGTATTTCTCAGATCTTGGAATTGGTCTTGTATTGTCATAGCTTTAAAAATTGTCTCAACAATGTCAATTTCAAGTACTGGCCTTAAATTTCTATTAAATTTAATAAAGTTATTTAACACTTTTTCCACAAATAGCTTAGGGTAAGAAGATTAATTTGGTGCCTGTGGTCATTCATAAAGCAAGGTGATGAATTAATTAGGAAAAGAGCATCCACCTATACTGGACTGAAAACTTCAGGGAATAAATATGCAAATCCAGTGTCCCCAAGGCTGACAAGTTTCTATTATTAAACTGCTAACGTGTTTATTTTCCTCACAATAGCTGGATTTCTGTCATGAATACGCACGCATTAAGCCCCATAGTTATTAGCTGTGAAGACTAGGTGACAGTGAGGACAGGATTTGAGAATTTGCATTTGACAGATCACTGACACACACAGTTCCTTTTTTTTCCCTCTCTTCACATTCCCTCTCTTTAAACAGGAATGATGCAGTATGAAATGAACAGGAGCTGGCTCTGAGAACAATACACAATGTGGCAGAGTTAAACAGAGGCATTAATTATGCTCTCAGACCTGTTAATATTTTTGACAATATTTAAATAGCACATCCCTTCAGGGCATGGCTTCTTTGCCCTCTCAGTTACACACCTGTCTAGTGTTTAATTTGCCAAAGGGAAACAATTTTATTTTTAAGGGCAATCTTAATACTGAAAAAGCAATTGGCAAAAAACAAACATTATTGAATAAAAGTAATGAGAAGGATCTGGAGGGAAAATTGTCCGCATAATTCAACATGTCATGTAAGCATCTGTCATTAAGCAACAATATGATCATGTTCTCCAATCTGCTGCATACACTGTAGGCACTTCAATTACACACTCCCTCTGCTTCCCAAGAAGACAGGAAAATGATGAAGAGGCAGAAAGGAAGAAGATGAATTCTCTAATGACAGTAAAAAATATGGCAACAGTTTGCATCTGTTGTACATATAACATTATACATTTGAAAACATAACTCAGGTAGAAGGTAGCCAATAAAAGCTGGCCAATGCTAAGATTCGTGTAGTCACTGCCCTAAAAGTATAAAACATATTGCACTTTGTAAGTGCATTAATTACTAACTTACAAATATTGAATTAGTAGTTGGTAAATCTAACAGGACAAAGTCAAGAATACCTGATTCAGTTTTAAAATAGAAAATAATACAGCTTTTGAAATTTTATTTTAGTCTTCAAGAAAAAATAACCTGGTAAATAACCATAATTGAATTAACAAAGAATAGAAATTGAAGTGAAATAAAAAATCACAGAAACTGAGAATTTACCAACATGAAACTTCACTCTACCAATCAAGTCTATATCTACAGAAAAAAAAGAAAGACATAAGACTGACCACAGAGCCAAATTAAGGAGAGGATGGTGCTTGGGAGTCATGAAAACCAGGTCTATCCGCACAACCAAGCCATGTGGCATCTGAGCCACTGGCAGGAACAGGATCTAGATCACGTGTGTTCTTCAGCCCAATCAAGTGTCAGTTTTCACTGCTATGTGAAAAGCAACTAAGGAGACAAAAATCCAAAGCATGTAAGAAATCCCAAAAGAATCACAGACCCCAAAATTTAGTCTTGAAATAAATCATTAATAAAACAGTATCATACTACATTAATCACAGAGAAAAAGTTTCATGATTATGCACAATGGATCTCCATGTAGGCTTCATCTAAGTCATGTAGGATCCAAACATCAGTAAACCACAAAATTAGGAACATTCAAGTGGCCAACTTACAGATACTAAGGGACTTAGTGTTACAAATATTCACACATGACAACAGACCACAGAATTAGCTCACCTTGTCTACTTTACTATTCTAAGGTAATTGTAAAAACAATCTACAGTGGACCCTTGACTTAAACTCAATTGGTTCCGAAGGGCTGGCTATAACTCAAGTTGGTTTTAAGTCAACATAGCTGAAACCTGGATGTTTACCTGGGTACATGTTATAGATATTAAGAGGCAGATGGATCTTCCATTAACCTAATTAGACCAAGTTGTTTATATGTTAGGCAGGTCACAACTTGAGGTTCCATTGTATTTACATTGTGCTATACAATATTTCAATTTTAAGATAACTGTAAAAGTGTAAGTGATTTATTCACAATATTTTTATGCGTGTTTGGCTTATTTATGTTTTGCATTTCTGTGAAAAGGCATAAAAGACTCACTCTGTGGAGCTTACAAATGAATCTTACGAACACTCTCCCCAGGACTTGCTGTATTTGGAAATGTGAAACAAACTCAACAAGCAGGTGTCCTTGTCCCCTTGTTTTATTAAACACAGCAAACAGAAATATTCCTGCCCTTCCATAAGGCTGGTTCTCAGGAACTGTCAAAAATTCCCACTAGACTAGTAGAGATGCAAACAGTATCTGCCATCCCTGCATGTTTCAACTGTCCTCTCATTCTAATCATATTTTCACTCAATACAACATGGCATAAGACAGCTGCTTAACTTCTTAAACAATTACTTCTTAAAGTAATTGTGACTTTCATCTCCAAGCAGCAATTCACAAAAAAATATATTTTTGAAGATTCTTTTTAGTTTACTTTTTTTTAGGCATGGGTTGAGAGGTTAGCAAAATACTTATCTAGATTAGAAAGTTACATAACAAACAAATTCCTCCTCTAACACTACTATTTCTTCTTTTGTATTTGGCACAGTTCTAGTTTTTAATTGGAGCTGTTCTTTCACTGAGTTATGAAATTATTCTTCAAGTCTCATTTTTAACCTTTTAAGGGAAAGTTTTGCTGACAAGTCTTCCATAACTATTCGTTAAATTAATGTTAAAAACATGAGAATGAGAATTGACTTGAAGGCATAATTAGACTGATTTCAAACCTTGTGATGATAAGAACTGCTGTAAAAAGATTTTTTAAAAACCTGAGAAATGGTGATTAAATTAAGTAAGTTAAAAGAGCATTTGACTTCTGTTTCATTCTGTCATTGGGCTATATTTCAATTTTAATATGAGTGCTCAAACTTTTTAGTGTTCACAATTTTGCAGGAAAAAAAACTGTTACATTTAGAAGTTCTAATGTTTATCACCATCTGATGCTGTCATGGAAGCAATCATTGCTACTTACACTCTTAAGAAGTGAGAATCACAATTTCTCTAACTGATGACAATATAATTGTTTCTATTACTGTCAAAATAGAGGCAGTTTCCCTTCCTCACACACCTGATTACACATGCAAAGCCAGGCTTATCTGAAATCTTGTAAGTATACTGTCTGACTGAATGAGCAAGATCACATGAACAATGAGCCTAGTGATGATGGAAACCAAGCCTACCGCCATTCACTCAAAACATATTTTTATCATCCTGTCTCCTATAGGAACTCATTCCTCCACATCCACACAGCTTTCAACACAGTGTCATATCATCTACAATACACAGAAACAACCCTTACGAAAATAACTAGAGGAAAAAAGCAACAGTGAATCTGAATGCCTTGTTTAGAGATTTAAATGACTTCATTAACACATACAAAAATCAGCCTTTAGAAAAACACAAGCCTTTCCCAAGATCTAGCCCAGGCTGAGAGAGCAGTTTCAGCCACTGATGTCCTACCTGGTCTTTCAGCTGTTGCACAGAGGCCTGCAGGTTCAGAATCTGACTGAAGAGAGGGCTCTGCAGCACTGACTTCAGAAGGCTTAGTTTGTCTTCATTCGCTACATCTCCACGTTCTCGGAGCTTGGCTTGCAGGCGCTCTGCTGCCTGCAGGGCCCGATTTTTGTCTATTCCAAAGAAGAGAATTAGTTAATAATAGGATTCTGGGCATAGTGGCTCACATCTGTAATCTAGCACTCGGAAGGCAGAGGCAGGAGGATTGCTGTGAGTTCAAGGCTGAGCTCAGGACCAGCCTGAACTACAAAAGCAAGACTCTGTCTCAAAAAAATTAATAAATAAAATAAAATACACGAGTCAAACCGATGAGGATACTATGCTCGTAGAAATCCTAAAATTGCTCTTTGTGAATACACAAAATTGTCTTTTTTTATTTGAGTATAGAATTAAACAAAAGTATCAAAAATCTTAACTGAGTACAATAGTATAAGAAACAGAGGCTGGGTATTTTTGATACTTTAAATATTTTTTCTCAAAATTAAACAGTTTTGTGGTTTGTGTCTCGATGTCCCCCTAGAGCTTTATGCAGTTGCAAGTGAGGCTTTTTCAGAGGTGGCTGGATCTAGAGCATGGGACTGATTCACAGTCCAATGATAGGATCAATGGAATGGTGCTGAGACTAAGGTTGTGACCGCTCTCTGTCTGGAGAACAGTAGCCTGGATACACTATAAGCGACAGAAAGAGGCTTGGTGCCACTTGCTTACTACTTATTGCTTGGATTCCTCACTTGCTTGCTTTTGCCATTTCTGCCCTCCATGGACTGTATCTCATATGGCATGCCACCCACCTTGGAGCCAGCCAATTATGGACTGAAACTTCTGAAAACTATGAGCCAAATAAACTTTTCCTTTTCTAACTTTGTGTACTGGGTATTTTGTCTCAGCAATGAGAAAAGTAACTGAGACACACATACAGACATGTATATCTACACACACACACATACACATATGCTTCAAATCAATCTACTTGATAGATTCGTGTAGAGGAAAAAAAAGGAGGACTGTAACACATTTTAAATGTGACCTTCAAATCCTAAAGTATTTTATAGGGCTTGTTTAAAAGCAAGAACTGGGTGTAATATATGAAACATATATAAATATCCTATTTAATTTTGAGGAAAGATTTCAATGAATAAAATGTAATGGTCATGAAATAATATATATTATTTTGATTTGTTTCTAAGTAAATTCACAATTATAGAATGCTCTGCTTCTTAATATATACAAGTGTTAGAGTTTGGATATTGTGATTCACCATTGACAATTTCCATGTCCACTTTTTTGTGAGTTAGATTGTCATTTTTTCTTAAATATAAATAAAAATGAGAATAAATCCTTTAAAGAAGATATATCCTTTAAAGAAGGGAATAAATCCATAATTCCAATGCCAGCTGTTTCAGTACTTTTATTAAAATTATATAAAACCAAAAGAACCATAATCATGAAAATGTTTAATGACAATAACTAAAATAAAAAACTTTATATATTAAGGAGCAAAACATTTTATAATTGAGGATATTTACTGAAATGTCTTTCCCTCAAATTAAATAAGATACTTATATGTTTGAAACTAATCCAATTTAAATAATGATTAAACAACCCTCATCTATTCCATACTCAGTTGCAGTGATAAATACTTTGAGCATGTCCTAAGAGTCCTAACACCTTAACTCACATGTTTCCTGCAGTCATTACCAGAGATAACTTTCCATATCTCCAAATAAGAAATTATGCAGAAATTGGATCAACTTAGCAAATTCACATATATACACAAATTAAAATGAATAATATTTGCCCATGCACAAATTTCATTTATTTATTTATTTATTTATTTTAGGGTTTTTTTTGAGACAAGGTCTCGCTTTTGTGGTTCAGGCTGGCCTTGAGCTCAGCCTCAAACTCACACCACAGCAATCCTCCTGCCTCTGTCCCCTGAGTGCTGGGGTTACAGGCGTGAGCCACCACGCCCAGCACTGTGGTATGTGGTATGTGGTACTGGTTGCTGCTGGGCATGAGTCTCCATGCCCAGTACGGTATGTGGTTACCAGGGATCGAACCCAGGTCTTTGCGCTTGCAAGACAGGTGCCGGAACCACTGAGCTAACTCCCCGGTCCCCCATGCACAAATTTTAAAGCAAGATATATACGATAATTTTATTCTGGATTATATTCCCATGATAGCTTAGCATGTAAATCTCTTATTGATTTTCATGTCAATTCTTAGAAGACATGAAACTCAATAACAGCCTGTAGAATAAAAGAAAGTAATGGCTGAAGTTACTCTGTATTTCTACCCTTTTATGAGGAAATTTCCTCTGTAGGCTAGTAATCTTTATGAAACTTGGCTTCAGAATAGAGTAATAAAGGAGTACACATTATGCATTTTTATGATCAGAACAGAACCAAGCACAAAAGTCACATGATCACAAAAACCTGCCTTTTCCCTTACTGTTGCCTACCTACTCTTCCTTTATTCCACACAACCTGCCAAAGAAATAAGTGTAATCATCAAGGTATGAGACTGAAATCACAGACACATTTCACTCTGCATATCCAAAAAGTTACCTGAAATAGATATATGGCATTGGACTGTGAGACAGATGCAGGTATGTATCACACTTAAGTAGACTTATAAATAGTTTCTGAAGCAAGTTTTTCTAAAACTAAGTAATAGTGCAAAAAAGCAATAAACACCTTTGTTTCAAATATGTGGATATTTTGACCTAAATTCACATAGAAATTAATGTGCCTTAAGTGAAGTTTTCCAGCTTTAGTGCTTGTCACTATCTCTTTCATTAATTAAGAGCAAGAGTTCAGTAGTATATCACCTGCCACAAATATAAGAAAAAAGGATGATCTTTCAGTATCAAAAAGCATTACTCTCTCTGGTGCCATCCAGAAAATTATATTAACAAGAATTGAGTTAAAAAATCAGAACTGGGTGAACATTAAAATGTATTAAAATCTATAACTGAAGTATATCTCATGTTTATGTTTGCTCACAAAGGATGTGTTTTTTATAATAGAAAAAAATGCACAAGTACAAAAATGCATTACCATAGTACAATGCTCATGGTTAAAACTTTAAATCTAAGATATTATAGGAAGTATCTTCCTGTGCAGAGCACATTATATTCAGCTAACTCAATGGAAAAAGTTTTAATTCTCACAAAAGCAGACAGAGTATGACTTACCTATAGTTTCCAACATATTTTTCAAAGTTCAGGTTTTTCTTCTATAATGATTAAAAACAACTAAAATGAAATCCTGGGGAGAAAAGAAATAAAGTAAAATGTTTGTTCCATCAGAACTTTATACTCTGAAACTGTCCTACAAAGTATATGATACCATTAGAATTTCCTTAGGATTAAAATCTTATTGGTTTAACATTATTCTCTTTAGAGGCAAAAATTAAACATTTTATAACTTAGTCAATGTGACATAAGCTTCCAATAATACTTGCAAAACAAAAAGGAAGGCATGAATTCTGTTTTAAATAAGATGAAAGATGTTTCCAAAATACTTAAAAGCCTCTCAACCCAGAATATTGTGACCTCTGAGTAAAGTACATATTCTTAACCATAGAATAAGAAGCTTATGTGAGTTTCCATTAAAAATTTGAGGAAAAGTGTTTTGAAGAGGATGTAATCTTTTCTGAAATGTTCAATCTTAACTGGGGAAACAATATATACATATTCACTAGAAATGAGGGGTGATACTAAGTCAGCATACTGAACATTGGGAGGTAATACATTAAATCATGGAGTAAAAATGGAATAAAAGAAAGCATAGTGCTAAATTTTTCAAAGTTTTAAAAATACTCTTCCATTGACTATAATATTCTCCTTCCCATTCAAAACAAAATTCTCAATTTCTTCAACCCACACAGACCTCATCTTTCTCTAACATTACTTAACTACATTCTGCACTGCATACAGATCTGCAGTGCACACAAACCTGCACTGCCACAGTCCACACCACTGACCATCTTTACTCTGTCCTGACCAAGAATTCTGTACAACTGTGTAATGAAAGGAGTCTCTCACCATACAACCTCACTTCTCATCCACAAGACAGGTGCTTTTTGTGAGAAGGAGAACTGGTTGCCTAGACCCCTCTTGAGGGGAAAATGCACATGGCACAAAAGGAAATATACAATATAGATGAGCAGATATACAGAACATCAATGCCTACAATCTGCGCTTTGTAAGAAAAGAATAGTATTTTCTACTTTCCTTATCCCAATTTAGAACACACTACTAAGAACATCAACTCCATCCAGTGAAACAGTTCAAATACTAGCACATGATTATAAAAGTGTGCTGGTTTTCACAAAAGGGGTTACTGTTTGACTTCTCACATATTCAATAATGTGAACTTGAGCAAAGGGCCAATCATCTTAACCTCATTTACCTACAAAACATTCATAAGGAATCTTATAATAAATAAGAAAAATTATAACAATTTACAGATCACAGAATACCACATAATTATAAAATATACATCTAATATTAATGCTGAGTCCACATAGATATGCACCATGATGTAGAATATAGGCAGATTTTAAAAATAAAGTGGTAATATATTTATTTCCTATTTAAAAGGAAAATATAATACTCCATAAAATAACATAGTGGTGACATGGATAATTCTAGCATTCCAGAGACTGAGGCAGGGGGGGTCACAAGTTAGAGAGACCATTCTAAGCAAGTGGCTCAAAATAAATTTTGGGGGCCAGAGATTTAGCTCAGTGGTTCTGGCGCCTGCCTTGCAAGTGTTCAATCCCCAGTAACCACATACAACAATACTGGGTGTGGAGATTCACACCCACCAGCAATCAGTACCACATATCACAGTGCCAGGTGTGGTGGCTCACACCTGTAATCCCAGCACTCAGGAGGCAGAGGCAGGAGGATTGCTGTGTATTTGAGGCTGAGTTCTGGGCCATCCTGAACTACAAAGCAAGAAAAAAATCAATAAATCAACACTTTTTTTTTAAAGGCTGGGATGCAGCTCAGAATGAAGGCCATGGGTCATTCCTCAGTACCACAAAAATTAAGGTAAATTAAACAGTATGTGACCTGTAGCTTTCTCAATAATTCTCTTCTGATGATTAAAAAAAGCATGAAAGTAAGGACATCCCAATACAAGATGGCCCAGGTCTGCTAAGGTGTATCTGTCTAATTAAATAGCCAAATAAATACTTGAAAGCAATAGCCAAGTAAAGCCAAGGAGGCTGAGTTAATTGCAAGCCCTCATCATTAAGTTACCTTTACGGAATCTAAACTTATTTACAAATTAACAACATTTTTAAGGCAGCTAAAGAAAAATACCGCATGTATTGCATATATTGGCATATACAATAAAATTTAGCTTCATTCATTTTCCTCTATGATTTCAGAAAAGCCGTATTCAGTGTATTAGGAGGGGTGGCTGATGAATTCAGAGGCTCACTGATGTGTGAAGTGTGTAGAGAAAGGAAAGCCGGCAGTTCCCAACTCAGAGAAACACTGCTGCCCATAGTTCAATCTCAAGACAGTTTTGAAGAAACAGAATTATAATCCTCAAATAAAAACATATCACACAGGTGTAAAAAGTAAAATCAGTTCAGCTTCAAGTCATCAGCAGTGGCTCCTAAATAAAAGCACTACCACTATGGGCTTTAGTCATTTTTTTAAAGTACAGTTTCATTGTTTCTCTCTGTTTGCATGTTGTTAAATAAAAATAGCTCTTTAGGTTTGCAGGGTAATTCATCATAATAGCCACTGCAAAAGGGATAAGATTTTTTATTTTTAAAAAATGGGTTCTTTTATTTTAGAAACCATTGGTATGTCTGTCAAATATAAGTAATATTCATATATGTTTAAACAAATCATTTTTTAAATCCAAAGGTTTGCTTTATTGTTTTATTTTCTTCTGAGATGGTCTCACTTTGTAGTTCAGGCTGGCTCTGAACTCACTATGTAACCCAAGTGAGCCTTGAACTCACTGCAATCCTCCTGCCTCTGCCTCTCAAGAGCTGGGATTACAGGCGTGAGCCACCATGCCCAGTTTGAGTCTAAAGTTTTCAATCATTAACAGAACATCTCCTTAAAATAATATTCAAAGTAACTGAAAACATGGTTGATGGGCTAGGAATGTAGCTCTGAGGTAGAGCACTTGCACTGCATACACATGGGTCAGACCCTGGGTTTGATTCACCCCAACCTTCACTAAAAAAAGGACTGTTACATTGCAAGGTACAAAATCCCTCGACACAAGAATTTCCAGTAGTATGCTAGTTCCCTAGCTGCCATTCATGTCTTCTGCTCTTAGCTGTACCAGTATCTGGTTATCAATGAAACTAAAGTCTGTTTTTGTAGCCACTTACACAGAAGCACCAGCCACATAATAATGTCTCAATGCATTCTGATCTGTTAGGCATGTGTTGCAGCAGGAGGGCAACTACCCTGACCATATTTCTCTTCATACTATTTTTCTAGTGCCACATGTAACATTTTTCCCATTGTCTAGGTAAGACAATAGAGGAAAGTTTAAAGTCCTGCTCAAAGTCACTAAGTTGTAGGTAGAAGACAGAACTTGAAATAAATCATGCCCGATTTCAAAGAGCATACTCTTCACATTGTCTCCTATTTTCCATACAATCTTATAAAAACAAAGTCACATGGTTGATATATATTGTCAAATTTGAAAAATAAGCTTCAAGATAATGTATGAAGTTGCTAATAGTATAAAATAAAATGCTTGTGTAAATAAAAAGTCATGTTTATAAAGCACAAGAGGTATGTGTTTACAAATTCTATCTACAAATCCTTCAGGCACTAATAATGAATGTGACAGAACTAGAGAACCCTGACATTTACTTTTCATTGCATTTTCACTATATCTTAGCATAGGCTAGAAATATTTAGTAAACTAAATACCTGTTGTCTAAATTTGACTTTCAAATAAATTAATAATTTTAATGTATGTCTCCAATATTTGAGTTATATTAAAATAGAATTTGTTATTTGAAATTCAAGTTTAACGTGGCCATATTTGCTACTTTATCTGACCACCTTATTAAGTATATGTTTGGCTAGTAAAGTTAAATTTAAAAAATCATTTGTATTTTAAGGCATTAGACAGAGTTGCCAACTACTTAAATCTTTAAAGATTTTCTCCATGCCAAAGGTTTCCTAATGACGAGCTAATAACCCTAGTTTCAGCAGGAGACAGAAACCAAACAATATTTGGTGTTACTAAGAAACACAAATTGACTAGTAACCATCTTACTTTCCAAGCTGTACTGTATGTAGGCGCAGTTTTATGTGGCATAGAATTAGTGTTTGAAACAACACAAATCATTTGGCTCAATGCAGATTTCATAGTGACTAACAAATGAAAATATGTTTTGTACTAAAAATAACTATGTAGAAAAAAAGCCTCAAAGCACATTTAACTTCCTAGCTAACCTAAACAATGCTGATGGAAAAGGAATACATTAAAGGAGCTTGGTGCAATGGTTTGTGGCTTGTCAAAGTTGTTTAGCATCTGCTACTGAATTTAGCATTTGTCTCATTCATCACTGCCTCAGCACCACCTGAAGTTAGCACAAAAAGTGAGATTATAGTCATCTGCAGGAAGTTTGTCTAAATCAAGTTGCTTATGATAGCACATTTACAGGCAGTAAATTAACTGAATTCTAATGCTTATAAGAGTATATTTACACTTTCAGTCATAATTCAAATTGTTATAACATTACTGATCCAAAAGTAAAATAAATGCCTCAGTATCCACCAATATCATGTAGTCATCTAGCAGAAAACATTCCATCCTTTTTTTTAGCATTTGCTCTTTTGAAGTTCCCCCCTTGTTCTTTTATGAGTTTTGATCCAAAAAAGAGTCCTGAACACAATTTTTATTTTCAAGCTCATTTTATAAATCTCTCCAAATTCCTGAAAGACTAATCGAATTTATCAGTCTAATTTTTCTTCAAAATTAAAGAAAATTCAGTGTCAGGAAGCTTGATTTTACAACATACTCGCAATAGTCATTAAATTTTTGAACTGATTATTATTGTCTTTCCTTTTTGAAACCCATAAAATACTTGTCCAAAGTGAAAATACTGACAGGGTTAGAAGAGAACTCAAATTCTGTTACTTGCTAATTCAACAAACGTATGCAGAGTACATACATGCTTGATGGCCAAATCAGATAAATCAAGATTCTGTCTGGAAATTCAGTGTAAGGGAATGACAGAAAAAGAAGTAAATAGAATGAAGATATGGAAACACAAAGAGGAACCATGAACCCAAAATAAGGAGGGAAGTGAAGCTTCCTGCAGTTAAGAGACCCCTGCACAGGGTCCTAAACAATAGACACAGAGGGGTTAGTCAGAACACCTGGTGGAAAGGTACTCAAGAGTACAGGGTACCTTCTGAGCACTACAAAGGATGAGGTATGGAAGCTGGAAGTGTGTGAAGGCCAGGTTAGGACAGGGCTGCAACTACTTTTAAAATGCTCAGATTCCATTTGAAATTTACTTTGGCAAAGTATGTGTGTGACAGAACTATCATTCTGGTATTGGTGTAGAGGACATACAAAACATGTTTTCAAAAATAGAGACAGAAGTGAAAAATAAATGAAAATGGGAAAATGATTCAAGAATTAGTTAATAACTATCAGCAAAATGATCTGAAAAATGCACTGATGAACAAGATCCTAGAGTGAATCTCAGATGACCTATGTGAATTACTAAGTAGATGGCAATAACAAGCACCAAAACAGTGAATATTAAAAAATCATCAATGCTGTGATCATTCTAAAAATGATTCATTAGAAGTTTGCTTGACTGAGTTCTAGTGTATTACAATGGCACTGCAGACTGAACTGCAAGCGAAAATTCATAGGCTGAAAACCTAACCCCCAATGAACTCACTTTGGAAAGAGCATTTACAAATAGCATTATTAAGTTAAAGGAACTCCTGGGCCAGGGATTTAGCTCAGTGGTTCTGGTGTCTGCCTGGCAAGGTACAAGGTCTTGAATTCAATTTCAGATACCACATATCACAATGCTGGATGCGGTGGCTCAGGTCTATAATCCCAGCACTTGGGAGGCAGAGATGGGAGAACTGCTATGAGTTTGAGGCTAGCCTGGGCTAACTAGTGAATTCAGGGCCAGTCTGAAATGCAGAGTGAGACCCTGTCTAAAGAAAAAAAAAAGTTAAAGGAACTCAGAGAATGAGTTCTATTCGCATAGAACCGGCTGCCTGATAGGAATAAGAGATGTCTCTGTGCAAACAATGAGAAAAGGCAGTGTAATGACACAGCAAGAAAGTGGTCCACTATAAGCCAGAAAAAAAACCCTTATCAGAAAACAAACCTGGCTGAACTTGCCTCAGAACTTTCCATTTTCTAGAAATGTGAGAGAATATGTTTATACTATTTAACCCACCAGGCTACAAGTAAGTGCCTATGACTTTTATTAAGGCAGAGCAGGCCTTAATAAAAGCAGGCTAACTTAAATTTCAATCAATCCATAACCCTTGCTCCAAAAAACATGCTACCACATGCTTATGCTATGCCAACCATAATAAGCAAAAGGATGAGGACTATGCTTTTCACCTAAAGGAAGCCAATCTGTATGTTGACTTGAAAGGCAGAAATGGGTTCACATTTTTCTTGCAAACTTAAGAAATACTGAGAAAATAAGCTAATTACTGGTGGAGGTAGAGAAAAGAGATACTAAGGAATGAAACAACCAGGGTGGGCATATGCAAAATTGACTTTTGAAAGAACAAAATCAAGTCAGTAAATCAAGACAGAAACAGGTGACACTAAGAGAGAGGCAGGTATTCACTGGGAGACTCAATATAGCTAATAAGTACAACACGGTAACCGGTCCCTTCAGAAGCACAGTTACTGACAAGCACTGTCAAGATACTTGGTGTTCGTGTTCCATTCCAACACACCTCCCACAACCTGCTCCAGTACAGCAGTACAGCATCTCAACCTAGACAAACCAATCTCCTCACATACCCGTCTCTAAGTAGGTCATTCCTTCTTAAACAGCTATATTTAGATCAAAAGCACCTATTGGCAACGGTTAAACTTTAACAGGACCACTGAGATGACCAAAAACCCACAGGAGAAACAATTACATTGAAAAACAAGACATGGGAAGCTACTATTATGAGTGAGTAAAACACTATGACATTGTGTATTTGATTTCAGTCAAAGCTACCAAGCAAAACATAAATCCATTGTTAAAAGAACTGATCACTACATAAATGAAATATATAAACAACACTTGCAAATAATGGAAATATTTCTGTCTGTGCAACTCCATTTACAGGACAGAAATGCTCGCACTTCAAAACCCATAAAGCCATAAATATGCATAGGAAAAATATAAGGTGCTATTAAGATAACAGAAATTGAATCCATACAATTTATCAAAGAGCATAATAAACAAGAAATAAAAGAAGAGGCCAGAAATCCAGACAGCTATATTCACAATAAGTATGAAAGGATCAGACTTCCATGTGAAAGAATAGCTTTATAACCCAGATTTCAAAAATTAAGACTTAATAAAGTTTTGTATAATTTACCTCTATTTAAAATATAAGAATATATGGCACATATAAAATACACACATAATGAATTAAAAGGGCATATTCCAAAAATCACAGCAATAGTTACTTTATAAGTGAACACATGAAAGTGGTAGGGTCAAATCAAAGCTAAGGGGGATTTTAGCTTGCTTCATTTTTTTGAAAAACTGTATTACTATTGTATGTTAAAGTATATAAATCAAATGCATTAATACATACTGTAATCTCATTCTGCCTAAGCCAGAAGGATTGCAAGTATGATGCCAACCTCTGCAACACAATGATGCCTCATTCTCAAAATAAAATTCTTAAAAGGGATGGGGATGTAGCCCAGTGTAAAGAGCTTGTTTAGTGTGTGCAAGGGACTATGTTTAAAGGCCTTCACTGCAAAAAATAAAGAATACACTGAAAAAGCAATTAGGTTAAAATATTTTTGATACACTTGAGATCTGCTTCAAGAGACAGGGATGAACAAAGAATACTTGAGAATAGAGAAGAAACAAGACTGTCCATGAAACAATGGCTGTAAAGCTGATAAAAATATGAAAAGATTTCCTTAGAATTAGTATCTCATAAAGACTCCCCAGATTTTAGTTTTACTGTTAAAAACAAAGCTTCTGATTTGATGGCTATTCAGCTTACAGTTCTATGAGGTTGGTTTACATAAGAGCCTCAGAGCAGATGCTGTGGTTGGGGGCTGGTCAGCTCTACAGTAGCAAGCTTCAGGGAGGGAAGGGAAAATGACTGTTGCTGGTCTGCCTGCCACACACACCCTCCACAGGCCCAGGGGCAGGCCAGAGACAGCACACAAGTATGAGGTTTTCCATGAAAAGAAATTCACTTTTCTCTTTCACATATATTCAAAAAGACAATTCTATATAATGAGCAATCATAAGAGATTAAGATTCAATTAGAATGGTCCAATGGCCCAAAATTACATGCATAGGTCAAAGAAGTTAAGCAAGTTTTGCTAAAGTATTTTTTAGACATTACTTTTATAGAGATCTAATGGGAGGAAAAACTAAAAGTAAAATACATAGCATATAGAAAATATAGTATATTTTTACTTACAGGTATACTTACATATTAATAAAGAACAGCAAACGTTCATTAAGTTTTCTTTTGTTTTGAAGGTTCCTTTTATATTTAAAATCGTTAGCCTGAGACTAAGTACTTTATCCTTTCAAAAAGTATGGCAGATTCCAAAAAGTACACAGATATTAATCTTACAAAAATATTTTTTCAAAGCCATACCAAGTGCCACAATTTTATTTTTAAATATTTTGTTTTTAAGATCTTTTATTTACTATTTATTCTCAAATACAGAGTTTCATCTTTAGAAATGAAAGATCCTCAAAAATTATGCAAGCTAAAGCTCATTGGAAGTGATTACATAAATCAGTGATGTCTGAGATTATACCAGCTTATTCTGTGCAACTCTTTAACAAGTTAAACTTTTCTTTTCAAAACATACACTAGATAAATCAGTTTTGTTTACAGCCCATCATATCCCATTTACTTTGATTCCCTTGTATCTTTCATCCAAAATTTTAAGAGACCAAATACATATTAAAACTATGGTGTACTATTTTCTCTCTTGACACCCACTTTTACATATTTCCATGCATTTCTCTTTTAATATACCCCTAGAGGACAGGGTCCTTTTCTCCAAACTGTTAACTCAGACCAAACCAAGCGAATTGGCAAAGATTTAGTGGCCTCTGAGAGTGAGGATTTAGTTTCTTGTGTTGTCTCACTCCCTAGTGAAACTCAAAGGAATTTAGGTTGTTGGGAAGCTTGCCCCTGGTTGCTGCTATATTTGCAGGGCCAAGATACAGCATGCCAGGCATACTTCTTAGAAACAGGCACAAGGATTACTCCAAGGCCGCTCTTCTTGGTAAATGACATGCCAATGCCAGAGTCCAGGGGAGGCCACCCGCCTGAAAAGCACTCATTCCAGTGTATTTTCTAGGGGAAACCCAAAACACAGAAGGATTACCTTTGTGGCACAGAATTCTCAGGTGTACTTCCGATGCTGGAAAAAAAATTCTCCAGAGAAATTACTTCAGGCTTTTGCCTTCTGTCCTTTTGCCTGCCTGGAACAAAGCAATTCTCTAAGGATCTTAGAAAAGCTGTGCACTTAGTGTTTATAAAAAGTATGGATCCTAAGAGCAGCTCACAGAACCCAGAAGCACAGGAGGCAACAGTTCTGTTAGGACTTTTGAAGAGAAAGAGGGGGCAGAAAATGTGTGTCATTCCCCAGCTGCCTACTCAGGACTACATCAAGATGTCAGTGATGATACTGGGGTGCAATAATACGTGGCCTTGTCAGCTGTAGCCAAGTGTTTTCTGAGAAGAAAGCCCTGAAGAGTAGTGAACAGAAGCAAACTTTCCAATACAGACAAACTGTGTAACTGGGAGATAGGAGAGTAGACCAGAGTATTAACGCCGTTGCCTCGGCTTATTCTCTATCTGCCTATTTCAAGTTTACATTGTTCCTCCAAGGTCATTTTCAAGGGCTTTCCCTCTCTTAAAATGATTTCTTCCACTATTACCCTATTATTATTTCAAATTGCTTCTCCCATTCTGGAATCTTCGCTAAAAAAATTATGAAGCATATTGTCGATCATAACACCTACTTAGGTATCACTGCACTGTAAGTACTACACATAATTAGATATTTTTATCCCTCCCCATCAATCACAGACTTCTAAATTCATTTTGTGCCTTCTATGATTTCCTTTTGTTGCATCTGGACAGGAATAAAGATAAAATTTACAAACTTTATTCAAGAAAGGGAAGGCTCAAATTTCTGATCAGAAGTCCTCTGGGAAGAAAAGTATATTAGAGTAAAGAATGTGGCTACTTTTTTCTCTCCCACTTGCTTGAGATGACTAGTTTAATGCCCTGGATTGTGTTTCAGCCCTGTGCTGAGCAGTACCAGGCCTGTTCTGAAAGTGACCATGTTCTCATTCTTAGTCCATTCTTCACAATTCTTTCTGGGCAGCAATCAGAATCACTATCCTCAAATTCAGGTGTCAGAAGATATTAATGCTTTATTTTACAATTATCAAGGTTTAATTCCTGAAATATATAAAAACATTATGTTTTTATTAATTCCAATACATAATTTTCTAACTCTAGATTCTGTAGAAATAGGACTTCAAAGAGATTACTAGCATTTTGATTGTCACCTAACTCAGAACTTTTTATTCAGCAGGCACATTTCTATAGTTATTATTATTAAAAGCCTATGTAACAGCATCAATGATTATCTGAACAGTTTTAGAAAAAAGCAATCTCATTCACTTGCAAAATATATGGGGACAGAAAAAAAGAAATTAAGAAAGGTAAACAGACTAAAACATTAATTAGATTGGATGTCTATCCTGACTAGATGCACCTAAGTAACAAACTGTCCACAGCATTTTGCTATTCTTTCAGGCTCCATGTTATTTTATAAAGTTCCCTTGAATAAACATTATCATTTTACTAGCTACAGGTAAACTGCCTAACTTCTCTGAGTTGCTTTTCCTCTTTGTGGGCAGTAATGATAACACACCTGGAGAGAACAGACATACAAAAGATATTTGCTGGAATTACTTCATAGTAATTTTTGTGTCTATATGCCAATCTCTCTGTTTTCCTGCTTCCAGCTACTATCAGATTATGCAGGCTTATTAAATGTTAATTCCTTGATACAAATCAAAATCAGTCATTTCTGGAATAAGAACTACAAACTATACCATGTTTACATACGTGGCAAAATACACATTTTTATGACATCTTTCTCATTACTGCAAACTTTTTTTTTTTAAATTTTGGTGGTACTAGGCACTAAACCTAGAGCCTTGCACTACTGAGCTACATCCTCCACTGCTTTCAGCTACAGCCCTCTATTTTCAGAGTTTCCAAGTTATTTTACAAAGTTCCCTTGCATAAGCACTATCATTTTACCAGCTGTGAGATTAGATTTTCTCAAACAAGTTCTCCCTAAAGTGCCCAATGGGCCTTGAACTTGTGATCTTTCTACATCAGTCTCCTGAGTAAAGGGGATTACAGGCATGCACCACCACACTTAGCTTGAAAACTCATTTTGTACTACTGAGCCACCTAAAATTATCTCCTCCAGGAATCTTCAAAGAAGAAATGAAAGTGAAGATTGTAAACTACAAAATTCACCTTAGTCATATACTGACACTTAAAAATATTAACTTATATTTTACCTGCCAAGGAAGACAGATGAAAACAGAATGATTAAATATGGCAAGAACAGATAAACAGGGGAGAAAAGGAAGAGGAAATAGTGAGGTGAGGAATTTAAAAGGAAAGGAAACACATTAAGTGGCAATGAGATGATTTCAAAGCCCACAGAAAATTCCTGAGCTCTTGCCAGGCTAATCGGGAGCACTGCTGATGAACACATGAAAAATCACAGAATCAGTTGTTCTATCAGAGTAAAATCTGACTTCAAAGAAGAACCTACTTCTATTTTCTCTCACCAAGTAGCAAAGCACAGTAAGGGCCACTAAAGCTAAGCAATTTTTCTTATGACTCAGTTGTTAGAATCCCAAAAAGTATGCAGAACAATTTAGAAATGAAAAGTGCTACAGAAGCATTAAACATTATTAACAATACTTAAAATAATATTAGCATCAGAATGACTAAATGGATACTGCTAATTTTGAGAAAATCAACAACAAAACAATATAGATAATAATCATTTTATAAAATGTGTATTACACATCAAAATAAACTACATTATTTCAGTAAGAATCAGTTAAGTGCCTTCATTTTTCTGGACATGAGACAGATAGATTTAGCATGAAGATACTTTACATAAGGCCTTTCCACTCTCTTTCAAATGAAGTGAGTGTGTGTGTACGTCTGTGTGTGTCAGTTAATATTTTTAAGTACGTCACACCGTGTGTGCACGGTGCTGTGGAACAGGCAGGTAGGCACTCTACCAATGCGTTAACACTCCCAGCTTTCAATTTTTCATTATTTAATCTTATATTCAGAAATGTGTTATTTTAAAGAGGGACATACAGATTCTATAAGTGGCATGTTCCTATAAGTCTTTATCTGCCTCTATCACTGAGGCAGAGACACTGGAGTTCTGACCTCTCAACACAGTGCTAAGAGTAGTCTGTGATGCAACATGCTAGTAACCCAGTGCCATCACTGGGAGTCAGAAAGAATTTGGAGATGTGGTGTGGAAAGCCATTTCTTACTGACATAAGGACCTTCATGAAGGCAATGAAGCCAGTAAAAAAACAAAGGAATTCAGCAGAGCTGGCTTGAAGGCCTCAGTGTGAGGAAAGCAATGTTCCCACAAGCTGCTTGGGGTCTTGCTCTGCAGGCATAGTGGAGCACACACACACAGAGACTGGGGAGAAACTGAGGAGTGGAAAGATTTTAAACTTTATTGTCTGGAAAAACATTCTGGCAACAGGGTAAATAATTCACCAGAGGGAAAATAAATAATGGCACTAAAACCAGATGTTAGACTGCTGAAAGACCCCAACATAAAACACTGAGGTGGGCATGATGGTGCACAGCTGGCATCCTAGGACTAAGGGGAAGCCAAGTGAGAGCCCCGCTTGGGCAACTCAGTGACTTAGGGGCAGTCCTGTATCAACATTTTTAAAGAAATTATGAAGAACCCAAAAAATAGATCCCTCAGGTAAAAGACCTTATCAAAAGCTCAGCAAATGAAATGAACAAACACTCCACATAAGTAAAAATGGTCAACTGACACAGCTGGTCACTAGATATGCAATTAAAACAACACTGAGAGTCCATCAAACCCAGAAAGAATGGCCATCAGCAAAAAATTACATGCTGGCAAAGCTCAAGAGGATAAAAAGAGCCCTTCTACAGATGCTGGTGGGAATGTAAAATAATACAACGACTAAGAAAATCAGTATGGACATTCCTCAAAAATCTAAACTAGAAATCCCAGCACTCAGGAGGCAGAGGCAGGAGGATTGCTGTGACGTGAGTTTGAGGCTGAGCTCAGGGCCAGCCTGAACCACAAAGTGAGACCCTGTCTCAAAAAACCTTAAAAAAAAAAAAAATCTAAACTAGAGATTCCACTTGCTCTAGCTACTCTTCTAAGTATCTAACCAAGGGAGTTAAAAGACATCATATTACAATGATACATGCCTACTTTTGTTTATAGCAGCACAGTCATAACAACTGAAGCCTGGAAGCAGCCTATATCCCCAGCAATAGACAAATGAATAAAGAAAATGTGGTGTATATACACAACAGAGTGTTAATCTGCTAAAGAAAGATAAATTTGAGTCTCTCATACAAAAATGGATGCAGCCTGGAAACACTATGTTAAGTGAAATGTCAAATGCATAAGCTGAAATACTGTTTCTCATATGAGAAATCCAAGGTATAAAGTGAAAAGCACAATAAGAGATAAAAGGAAATGGGGAAAATGTGATCTAATGTAAGTGGGAAGGGATCAAAAGGGAAAGAAGAGGAAAAAGAGGGAGGGGATGGGGATATATAACACATGTACCAAATATACACAATGAAAGCATTCAGGTATCACAAATATGAATAAACAAATAAAATCTGCTATGATCCTTTCACTTATGTCTACAGTAAACCAACACACATCTACTTTTGGATTGCTGTGGATTGAATATGTATACATGTTAAGTAGATGAAATTTATCCATAGTTACAAAAGCAGAATTTCTCATGGCCTGTACTGCAGAATTGCTGGAAAAACTGGGTATCCCTCTGAGAGCAGAATGTTCTTCTTTACATCTGTTGATCAATTAGTCATTGGTAGCCTCCACTGCTGAGAATACACTGAGAAAAGTTTCTCATGTGAGAAATCCAAGGTATTAACAAGAGGGAAAAGTGAACAAGAGAGGACAAAGTATACTTACCGGCAAGATTCCAAGTAGCTCAAATAAGGGAAAACTGCACAAATACAAAGTAACATCACCTGAACGTGAATTTTAGGCACATTAGATAAACAAGCATGGACCACCTCAAGTTTCTAATTATGAATTCACCAATAGGTACCATACATAACTGTATGACTCACTAGGGACATTCTGACAACTGGTACTTTCTATTTGAAAATAGGCTGAAAGGTCCTACTTTCAATAAAGATGTCCATTTGCTTTTGACACATTTACTACTTAACTGCACTGACAGACTGTATTTTCCTATGGTACTTACTCAAAGGACTATCAATGAAATCATATACTAATTTTTTCTTTTGTAACAAACCGGAAGAAGATATTTTTAAAATGATGGTGCTTTGTTATATTTTTTGTTTGTTACTGGTTGTTATAACTTCAATTAAGCCAACAGCAGAAGAAATATGAAACTAAAACAACTCTCAAAAGGTTGAATGGTTCATCAGTACAACATATTTTCACCAAGGTACTTTTTCTTGATTTTGTCTGTCCATAGAGCTTAATGCATGATCTCCACTGTGCTGACTAGTGTAAGTACGGTAGCCATTAGCCACACTTGTCTGTTAAACATGTGAAATGTAGCTAATTCTAAATGAGATTGCTGTACATATAAAACACACAGTAGATTTTGAAGCTATTCAAAGTAGAGAAAGTAAAATACCTCAGTGATTTTTTATACTGATTTCATGTTGAAATAGTAATATTTTGGAGAAAACAGATTAAATATACTGTTAAATTTAATTTCATCAGCTTCTACTTCTTTCCTGTGGCTACCAGACAATTACTTACAGGGCTCACACTACTGGATGAACCTGATCTATAGTGATTTAGGTTTCTAGATGATCCTCTCTTCAATTCTTGGGACGTTCAATGAACTTACTTGGAGTACGTGTGGAACAATAATTATCTGGACATCCTTGAATTACATTACTTTTTCATTATCTAACTCACTTTAAAACTATCATGAGGAGAGTCAGATAAAGCCAACAAAAGTGAAGAAACTACTACACATATACAAGCAGTTGAAGAAAAGTTGGCACACCATCTGAAAATAAAGCATTGGGTTCCATACTGGATGAGAATGTGCCAAAGTCCTAACACTCTGCCCCTTCACTTTTTATTCTACTTAATCACTTTATATTAATGATTAAATATTTTAAATCATTTCATTTTAAAATCCCCAGCAGTATTTTTTTAAAATTTCTGGTTACATATTTTGAAATGCAGCTAAAATTTAATATTTTAAATGTGTATGAGGCATTTAAATTCTGTTTATCGAAACAGGGATTAACTTAGAGGAAAACTGAGAAACTATCAAACATAAGTTTAACTCACAAAGCAATCTGAAAGGAAATAAGAATATGCTTCCCCCAAAATGCCACTTGTCATACAAATTATCTGGAGCCAAAGGCAACTAGAAAGCAGAATACATAGGAGCATTCTCTACCTTCCCTTTTCTTCCCAAAATCAGAGCACAAAAATTATCTTTCGAATAAATAAATTTATCTAAGCATGGTGGAACAGGCCTGTAATCCCAGCTCTTAAAAGGAAGAGGCAGGAGAACTGCTGAAAATTTAAGGTCAGCTTGGGCTACACAGTGAATTGAAGGCCACCTTGAACTACACCTTGTCTCAAAGCATACATATTATATAAATTTCTATTGGTAAAGACATTTACTGAACATGGCGGTATACACCTGTCATCCCAGAACTCAGCAGGCTAGGTACAAGGCCAGCCACAGGACAGCCTGAGCTAAATAGTAAACACAGGGTTTGGCCTACATATTGAGAACTTGTCTCAACACAAAAGAAAAAAAGAAGATGGATGAGAGGATGTCTCCTATTAAAGGAAGAACACTCCTTTTGGTCTCACTCTTACTATGAAAATAGTATTAAGTTCCCAGGTCTAACCACCTTAGAGTGGGGCTTTTATCTCTGTGTACCCTCATGCATTTAAATCTAAAGCATCAATTCATCTATCTCTTGTGAGTTTACTTTAAAGCCTTTAAGTACAGAATCTAAGAGGATAAAATTTCCTGTCACTCATAAAACAAAAAGAATGAATACACAGTAAGAAAATGGAAAAGATTTCAGGAGAATTCCAAACTATTAAAAACTTCTTAATGGTATATCCACATAACTACTACTGGGCAGTAAATAGACTCATCTGTGAATATAAACAACATGACTAAATCCCAAAATAATTACATAGTGAAAAAAATCAGACAAAAAGTTGAAATAGACTATGTAACAACATTTATTCAAAGCTTTAGAGAATGGAAAGTGATATTCAAGACAGAATCCAGAACAGGTGCTGCTTGGAGATATAGGAAGCACGAAAGAATAACGGAGGGGCACAAAAAGACTCAGGCTAACAGATAACGTTCACTTGCCTTTATACAGGGGATCACTTCACATCGACCAAACTCAGCCAAGGCATACTTCTAACATTTTCATGTTTAGTGTCCATCAACTAGAAATAATACCACAGGAAGTTAGGCAGCCTAGCCCTCTCCTTGAGGAAAGGGTGGAGCCTGACATTCTCTGACCTTCTAAGTTTGTACCCAACAGATGTTCACAGAACTCCAGGAGCTGGCAAGGAAGCAGTAATTCAGGTCTAGAGCTACCTCTTGTTGTTTTCCTACTAGGGCAACAAAGCAGATCTAAATATACTTAATGACTTAGCTTGATCCAATATATTGGATACATATATATATCTATATATATGGATATATATATAGATATATATATCCAGCAAATTGTTTCAGAGAATGCTTTGCTTTTCTAAAATGGAATAGGATGATTATTCCATTTAGTACTCCCAGGAAAATCGTGAAAACAAAGTCGCAGGGAAGAGGCGGATGTGCAGGAAACACTGAGGGAGAAACATGGAAATGAATGTCCATGGGCTGCCTTCACAACTGACTGATCAAGATGAAATATCTTTGGCAGACTCCGGGTAGGGGAGCATGATAGCTACCCAATCTATGGTATTTTGTTACAGCCACACAAAGGATGAAGACCTGATGCTTATGAGGAGTAACAGAAGCTGTGCATACTTCATATGCCAAAGGGTTTTCACAGGTGCAGAATCATCTTTGATCTCTATGACCCCATTTTTTATGACTGTATGAGCTGAGTGATGCCTTGTGAGCTCAGACTGACAGGTTCCCTTGCCCACTTTCTACAGCCATCTGATTATCCTAAAATAACTAATATGACTTTAACATTTAATTTTCAGAAAAGACTAACATTTTTAAAAAATTCACTTTCTACCACTGTCCTCTTGTTACGTGGTAAGCTTTATACAACTTTGCAAAAGTCAAAAGTCATTGCTTCCAACAAATGCTGCTAGTGTCAATTCAAACATATGGATGTTTAATAATGTCCTATATCCACTTGTCTGCACTGAAAGGTGGTCAATGCTATCTACTGATAAGCAGCTATAGTTATTTGTTGCATGAAAATAATTTAAGATTCCTCATTTGCAAAATACATGGATGGGTGTGAGGGAAGGTCTTATAGAGGTGAATTACAAGCAATTTTTTGCCTTTTTAAAAAATGTTTGTCTGTGTCTCCCATACTATAAAAAAGTTCTAGCTTCCTGATCAAAAAGTTATTAAAATATATTCTTAATCACAAATAACAGATGAATATAAAAAATATAGTAAATGTAAACAATACCAGTCCTACTCCAACTGCCAACATTAAATTGTCAACAAAAACTAAGGAGGTTCTTGAGACTCTGTGTGTGTGTGTGTGTGTATGTGTGTGTGTGTGTGTGTAGTTGAGGTTTCTTGTTTTCCTCTTACACGTGTCCTTTTTCACCTTCTTCTTGTACATTTAATTTACAACATCTGAAGTCAGGTAGTGTACTAGAAATAATAAGTATAATTTTTGGACATACAAGTTAAGCTAAACAGAAAATAAAAATCAGATTTGGCTAAAACAATTTCAACCAGCAAAGGCAAGCAGAAAGAAAAAAAAAATGCAAGAATTACAGTCTCATTTTACTTTTTAAGTAACTCATCTGGCCAGAACTTGAAGAATTGCTTAACAGTCTCTAATTTGCCAAATATAATTTCAACGTCTAAACGAAGCTTTCCTATTTTATTATGTATGACAACTTATATTTTTAATCTTTTATTTTTCCAAAACAGGGAAAAATTCCCGAGGAGAAGAGGGAAGATTATGCCAAATGTTATCCCACATGATTAGGATATAGTGTTTAAATCAATGTAATTTAAAGGACAAATGTTGTTTTAATCAGACACAAAAACTATTGCTTTCAATACTAACATAGGATCTTTACCAAATGTAGCATTTTATTTTGTTTTAAAAGATAGAAGAAATATTTTAAGTTAGAATACATCTATAAAACAGGACAAAATTAGAGCACATCTATAAATTAGAGCACATCTAGCACACTAGAAAACTAAATCTCTGTCTATGAAAATAAAGTGACCCAGAAGCATAACTAGCCAGTTAATACTTATAGAAACAAAACAAGCAGTCTCAGTCCAAAGATAATATACCCTTCTCCTTAAATGCCAGTTTCCTTTGATTTCTAAGCATCAGTAGCCACATCAAGGACCATACACCAAACATCAAGGACCACAACAGCCAACTCGGTGACCTTTCTCCCTTACTCTGAACAGCCCACCATTTGAGGTCTCACCAGCTACAGCCCAGAGCTGGCTCTGTGGGAGAGTGTCTGGCATGCCTGAGGCACTGGGTTCAATCCCAAGTACTGCCAAAAAAAAAAAAAAAAAAACTTCGTTATGGCCAGAATTGTGTGTCCACTTATCTCCCCAAATTCTTATGAAGTCCTAACCCCCACCCTCTAGTATCTCCAAATGTGACTATCTGTGAAGACAGGGTCTAAATAGAAGTAACCAGAGTTCAATGAAGCCCTGAAGAGGCCCTAATCCACCAGGACTGCTATCTCCATGGGAGAAGAGCTGAGACTACAGACACACAGAGACCCTGTGAGGACACAGACACTACCATCATCTACAGCCAACAAGAGACACCTCAGCAGAAACAAGCCCTACAAGTTTCTTGTTTTAGACTTTAAGCCTCCTTAAGAAAGAGATACACATTTCTATGGCCTCTCCTCCCTATTCTGTGGTACTTCGTTGGGCAGCTACAGGAAACAAAAACCAATGTCGATACCAAGAAATCGCTGCTTGTTCTAACAAATGCCTAAAATCTATGAAAGTGATTTTGGAACTGGGTAATGTTAGAACCAGAACAATTTTCAGTTGTGCTCAGAAAGCCCCAGTTGTCTTACAGAAACTACTGAATGGGAAAGGGATATTCAAAGTGTTTCTGGCAGGGTCTCATACAGAAACGAGAAGACTGCAAAAGGAAGCCAGTACTCAGCCTACCCTTCATGACTCTATCACTTGCCTTTCCTCAGCGTAACTCTTTCTTTGGGAACACACCTTTATCCCATCTGAGAAAATTACCTTAAACTCTTCCCTCAGTTCCTGCTGTCCGTCCACTTCCCAGCCTCCCTCACAAGAATGTCTGTCTCTTGATCCAAAGCCACTGACTAAAGCTGTAGTTTTATATGAGGGAGGGGCTCTCATTTTTCTCTTCTGACCTAAAAAGCAAGGAATGCTATGTCGATCTACTTTCTTAGAATCCCTGTAACTTTTTACTATATGTAAAATCTTTACATTCTACCCCAATATAGTCATCTTCCAGAAAATCATCTTATACTCATTTTGCGTCCCTTCTACCAAGTCCAATGCTACTACACACTTGCTACTTGTTACTACCTATTGAGGAAGGATTTCAGACCTTTTCTGGAAATATTTCCTAGGAAGGCAACAGATCACTCAGCATTAATTTTCTTTATATGAAAATATGTATTATTTCTCACTATACATGAGACCTCACAAAAATTTAATCACAACAAATTTTACATTTTAAATTTTACCATATCATATATGTAAATACTCTCCTATAAATACTAATTTATAAGAGAAGTAATACTTGCACTATAAATGTGAGGTTGATAAGGTATGAAACAGTGTATAGCAAATAAAATCCCACTTCAGGCTGAATGCTAAATGTCCATTTTTCAAAAGGATATATAAGAGGGAAACAAAGCATCCACATGCACCATTTAAGCAGGCTTGAAATTACTGAGAAGTCACGTGTCTCTTCACTTTGCAGTGTAGGATTTCTCTCTGCAAGAGATGGTATTCTAGCACATATGGGGTATATGCAGTCCAATAAGGCAACTGAGTCTCAAAATATCGATGAAATTGAGTACAGTGGACATATAGACAACAGAGCTAAGCTGACATCCAACCTCAAAACTCAAGTTTATGTCTGTCATATGTGAGATGTAGTGTTGGTCAATAATTGATCTCTAACTCAGGACAGTTAGGTTCCAACCAATTCATAGCTCCTTCCAGTGTATCAATCTCTTAATCATAATCTCAATCTAGACAATGGATCCACCTCTCCCTCATTTGAAATGTAGAGGTCCCCACCCCTCCAACTGAAGGCTGAAAAGCCAACTGGGACCTCTGACTTAATGCAAAATTACATTTCAAAGACTCCCTCTGATCTAAGCACCTCCAACTTGCAGCAACGTACACAACTAACTTTGAAGACGTTACACCTACATTTAAAAGGCAACTGAATGCAAAGCCATCTTTAAAGGTCAAACAGACCAATGTCCTTCAGACACAACCAACCCTAGACCCTACCCAAGAGCCACACGAGCCCCTGGATAGTTAGTAATAAAACCCCACAAGACCCCACCGTAACTGTTATTTTCAGTGGAATTTTTCATGACTCTACTGTACTGTACTTAAGCGTAGATTGCAGAGGCAGCCACCTAATTCTGAATCGGGGAGGGCATAGCGCACTGCTGACTGCATCTCTTGACCTCACCACTGAGTCGAGTGGAAATCTACCTGTATCAGACATTACCTGTGCTTGTGCAACTTGGCAAACAGAACTCGGTGATTATCAATAGTAGTGTTTCAATCTACTTACATGTGGCTGTGAAGACATTCATTGTTATTAAACATACATGTAAGAATTTGGAACATTAAATGTCTTTCTCTTAACAAGGCATAACAATCACCCTTTAGGAATGAAAGGAAGGGAAACAGTGTGGTTAAAGGGGGAAATGAAACTCAAAGAAAGACAAGATGAAAGAAGTTTACAGAACGGAGCCATGGAAGAAAAGAACACATGTACAGGACTTAGGAGACACCATCGACAGCATTAGTGGTATGTGGAGAATAATCTTCATCAGCTTTTTGTTTAGCAGAGGCGGGGATGAGAAAGGTAAATGAAGAGTTAAGTCCTCAAAACTAACTTTACCTAAGTGCACAGGTGAATTTATGGCGAGCTCTGTATTAGAAATTCAAGCCCAATAACTTCAAGTTTTTGTTAGGGTTTTAAATGCAATTGTTTACCTAAATTTTATGTTATACAAACTTAGGTGAACTGGCCCTCAAAGAGTTCAGTAGAAAGCACCTACAACCAAATTCAATCTGTAAAAACTTCCGAACCCCCAGAACCATCACCTGCTCAGTTTTTAGGTTCGCTATTAGTTACAGGAAGGACTGAAAGCACACTGGGGATGTTTACAGCGTGGCTGTCCAGCGCAGCAGGACAAGACTGGGTCTGCTCGCCCTTCCGATCTTTCCCAGAACCTTAAAAGAACACGAGCAGATCATCTTGCAGGCTGGCGTGGCGCCGGTCCTCTCATCCGGGGACAGGAGGCCGCCCAGCCGCCGCCGCCCGCCTCCGCAGCAGGCCCTCCGTCGTCTCCCGGCGAGCCCGGCCGCGAGGCCCCGAGCCCGAGCCCGGCCTGCGCCGCAGCTCGCCCGCCGGCCCGGCCCGGCCCCTCCCGCGCCGCCCGCCCGACTCCCGGTGACCCCGGGGAGCGCGCCGCGGCCTCCGCCCGAGGGCCGCACCCGGAGGCGCGGAGCATCGCGCAGCGCTCCCGGGGCCTGAGCACAAAGGGCCGCGGGGCGGGGGTCCGGGCGAGGCGCGGAGGAGGCCCGGGGCGAGTCGCTCAGGCGGCCGCGCGGAGGAGTCGGAGCCCGGCGGCGCGCGGCCTCTTACCGGCTCGCGGCGACGCCAGGGCGGAGGGCAACTCCGGCCGCCCGCTCGCCCGCCCGCCCGCGCTCTTCTCGTCCGAAGTAACGGCGCGGCGAGCGGCTGAGGGCCGGGCGCGCACACGCCCGCGCGTGACCGGGAAGCACGTCCGCCGCCCGCCGCTGCTCGGCTCCGCCGCCTCCCGCGCCGCACTTGCGCGACCCGGGCTGTGGCGGCGGCGGCCCGGGTGCGGGAGCATGACGCACTGGGCCAATCAGGGCGCGCGGCGGGCGCCCTCGACCAATCAGGGCTCGCGGCGGCGCCTGCCGGTCCAGGGTCTCGAGGCAGCTCGCGCGGGACGCTTGAGAGACTGAAGGCCAGGACGGGGCGCCCGGCGCAGCGTGAGTCTCACAGACAGGCACGGGGGCGAGGGCCAGGGTCCCGTGCCACGTGGGGCACAGTAATACCAAAACGTTCCCTTTGTCTAGCGTGCCGACGTAACCTTCAGTCCTGGGTGTTGTTATGCTGTGGCATCTGCAGCCTGTGAGGACTGTCAGCCTCTAGTTGTGTTTTTCAGACTTTCTCATGTGGACTGCTGCCTGCTGCATGGTCGCTTGGTGAGGTAAGTGGTGCTGACTGGCTCTTGAAAGAGAAGCGAGGCTGGCGGAACTAGCCTCACTTTCTAAGTAACTCTTAGAAATATGCATTCTAGCCTGATAAACTAATTAAAAGACAAAAACAGTACACACAATGTTCAGGGTGACATGGTACTATTCATTTCTGTTGTATGCCATGTGAGATTGTTTTTCTGATATCCTCAGTTTGTGAGTCTAACAAATTTTTACTGAAAAGTTGCTGCTTTTCAATCTTACGTCTAATATTAGACTGTGTAGTGCATACTCCAAGGATATGAAAAGTGCCGTTTTCAACATTTTAAAGAATCTTTTTTTAATCAGTATAAATAAAACTTTTTCTTTGACAAATGTAATTTTATTCAATCAGTTTGCCTTTCTCCAACATACAACAAATATTTAAGGGGAGAAGCAGCTTATAAAATAAATTTTAGAGAGAAACTGATTAAAGAATTTAAATGGTTTTTCAGAAAACTGCAAAATATTTCCTGGGAGATGAAAGTTGAGTAAAATGAGTTCAATTTCCTGGGTGAAGGAGTACATTGGACCAAGACATGAATCAGGGCAGTTACCCACCAGGAAAATAAATCTCATGATTTCATTAGCGTCTGTGGCTGTTCATCACTTCTGAGTCCTGCGAAAACAAAACTATTGTTAGGATGATGGAACACTAATCCCTGGTGTGTCTTTCCCCCTGCATCTTCAAAACATTACTATTTTATGTGATCTTCCTGTTACAATTCAATTCTCCTCATTTTAGGAACAAAGAACTGCAAAGAAAAGAAATGTGAGAGTGGTAACCTTATCCCATAGCTTATCCCTCCCCATCTACCACCCTTCCCTGCCCTTCAGAGTTACATTTCTGGATCTTGGTTTTTGCCCTTTCGTTGCCCTTAGAGGGCTCTTGCTATGGACAGTGATGGATTTCCACTACCTACATCGGGTGAATATAGGTGCATATATTTTTCTTCACATAGTCCTTGTCCTCTCAGCCATTCATAACTGTCACATACTCTTCTTGGAGCCTCCAACCTGACTTTCATCTGTCCCCATACTACCCAATCTTTAATTTCAGGTAAGCAAACTTTCTGGGTTTTGCTTCTTCCATTTAAGACTGCTGTGCCTTTATAGTTATCTTTAAGAAAAGAAAAATTGATATATTTGAAAAATTTTTAAAACCTGATCAAATAAATGCATTAGTGATTTTCCTGTAAAGGAAAAGAAGAACCCAGAATGTGAAGCTTCCTTGGTATCCAAGCAGATCTGCCTCTGTCGCCCAGTGACTCCTATATCTTTGTAGTTTATCTCCTCTTTCTAATCTTTAAATGCTAGAATTTCTTGCTACTCTTTACAATCCTTTTGTCTCCAACTCTGCCTCTAAATTCATTTTCACTTCCAGCTTATCATTTATTGACCTAGGATTCATAAATTTATATCATCAATTCAGACTTTTCCGTATATCCTAGAGTGCATTATACTTCCCTTTGGGTTATGTCATACCTGGATTACTCAAAATGGAACATGAAATATCTAGTTAGGACTAGTCATCAGGCAGTTGAATGTCTCTGAATGGTACCTCATAACTCCTACAAATTAGGATAATCCCATTGTGATACATTTTTGCCATGCACTGTACTTGTACTTAATAATATTTATTATGCTTCATAATTATACACTGTTTTGTGACTACTCATACATTGTCTCTGTTTGCACTTAAACCACACACTCTATAAGATCAGGGGCCAAGTCACCTATTCATGCTAACAGAATGCTTTCTACCTGGTTGATACACAAATGTCATCAGATAAACAGATGTTTGCAGTATGGAACAATTTATCTATATTACTATGGTGTTCTTGTCATGGTCACTTCAAATCATTTCTTTTGGAAAAGATTACCTTGTTACTTAGAAATTTTAAGAGTTCTTCGTCTTTATGTAGCTAAATACTTTTACTGTTAGTTTTCAAATCTGGTCATTATCAAATTCAAAGGAAGTAAATGTGTATAATATAAACTGCTGGGAAAGGTGTGGGAAAAAAAGAATTTATTCTGTTAGCTATAAATTAAAATGTCATTTGTTGTATTGAATCATATAGGAAGAGTCAATAAAGCTGCAATACAGGCAAGCTTAAAGTGTTTAATTCTCTGATTTATTATAAATAAACAAGATTCTATATTGGTTCAAAAGGTACTATAGTTGTAGTTTTAGTAAAACAAATCTTACATGACCTTTTCATACGTAATACTTCAGAGGACAAAACTCTTAATAACAGTACTTTCCCAAAATGACTGGGCACCTGGAAATGATTTCACTCAAAACTTCTCCTTTTGAATCTAATACATGTAATATATTAGCATTCATCAGTATAACCAATACCTGAGAAAATAAACTTATTAAGAGGAAAGGTTTATTCTGGCTCACAATTCTGAGAGCATGAGTCCATGGTCATCTGGCTCTTCTGACTTTGGATTTGTGGCAAGACAGCACATCATGGAAGGAAGCCATGGCTGAGCAAAACTGCTTCCTCGTGGTCAGGGAGCAAAAACAAGAAGAGAAAGAAAGTAGGGCCCCATATCTCCTTGAAGATCATGCCCACAGTGAATTGAAGACCTCCAGCAAAGCCCTACCTCTTAAAGATGTCACCACCTTCCAAATTAGTGACTATAGGCCTTTGGGGGAATCTTTGAAAACCAAACTATAGCAACCTGTGTAGTTATTCCTCTAGACTCTTCTACTTGTTCTAACCTAGAGCGAGCAAGATTTTATAGCAGTAACATAGTAGCATAGTATATTGCATTAGTTTGAAAATTTTTGAAGTACAGTGGTACTGTGCTTATGTACAGTAAAGTGGTACTGAGTTTATGAACTTTATTCATTCTATGATTCCAGAAAAGATGGCAATGTTTGTGTTCATGTGGGAAAGAAGCCACGGTTACATTCATCACCTGAGGCAAAGTTTGCAGACAAAAATAAAATTTTTCCAAATGCTTCTGTTTGAAAATCAAATTGTTTACGAACAAAAGATCCCACTGTAATATCTTACAGAGAAAGCCACAGACCAAAGCAGATAAAGCAGAGTTGCTCTACTCTTTGAATTGGCATGAAACTCTATATATGTGTAAGTTAATTTCCTTGTATTGCACATCATTGGGAATCTGAAGATGATAGGATGAGGAATGTCTGTGTTCAGCTATGTCTCCAATGAGGAAGTCTCCACAGCCATTTATTTTTTCCCAATTTTGAGTAATATTTGGAGCATTTCATAAAGAAGAAGTTCTTGGGAACTTCTGGGTTTGATTTATTTTACTTTGCAGAATAATTGCTCAAATAGAAACATAAACCAAATATTATTTTAAATGATTGTGAATAGATACTTATGAACAACTCCAGAGTCAGAACTGTGTATGAACTAAACCCTTCCTCCATAGCTGAGTGATTTCAGGAACTCTAATTGTGAAGTACTAGTGTAGTGCCATCACCTTTAACCAGCTGTGATGCATTACAAATGCTTCCTTTAAGTACAAACTAGATAGGGTGTGTACATATCTCTGTTTCAGGGTTACCTAATATATAACACATGTGCAGTTCTAGTTTATTATAGTTTGCAGAAATATTTTTATATCCTGCCTGTTGCCTGGCTGACTTTACAATTTGAGCTGGTCTCTAGTTTCTCAACTAAAAGAAATGGATATAGGTTTTTTTTTTTCAATTTGCTTAATTATTAAAATAAAATTTTTAAAGCATATAAATTAACATTTTTTTTCTCCATTTTGAACAGACAAGATTTGAGAAAAAGATGAGGAAAGAAAAGAGGCTAATGGATACATGTGTATCTAGGGAAAAGCAATTAGGAAAAATAGCTAAGAGAGAATTCCAGGCATGAGAAAAATGTAAAAATCATTTCTCTTGTGAAAACATGTAATCTGCCTTTCTTCAAATAACAAAATGTTTATAGAGGGAAAAGCCTCTAAAGCGAACAGTGTGTCTGCTTCAGTGTCATTTCTCTCAGGATGATATGGAAAGCCAGTAAGAGGCCATGACCTTCTGATCTTGAATTCATTTGTTTTTAGACCCATATAATTCGGATGCAGGAAGGTAGTTACAAAAGAAAACATTGGAACCATGTTAAGGTTGGGGAGAAACACACCCAAACATTTCTAGAATCTCTGTCTTGGGTTTAATGCAAGATAGAATAACATTTGGAAACTTCACTCTGCAAAGTATTTCTTCGTCATTATGCATATATAAGTGTATAAGCCTGTTGTCCAAAACAAGAAAATCAAGAAAAATCGATAATAGTGAAAGGAACTTGGCCAAATTGTATAATATCTTTTAGGTTATATACTCCTTAAACAGAGGAGGGAAAATGAGTTCTTAATAACACAATTGAGTTGGTGAATTACCTGTTATCTGAAACTTACATTATCTCTATTTTTCCACTTATGTAAATCAAGAAACCCCCTTTAGTTCCTAAAATAGTTTTCATTGACTTTCTTCTATTTTTATTTAAGAGCATTAACACATGCTAGCTTATAGATCATACTTAAGTAAATGTAAAGAATTGAAATTATCCTGTGCATATTATCAGATCATATTGCAATGAAATTTGAAATCAATGGCAGAAGAAACCAAAGAAACTTCTTAAAACATAGCAAGTAAACACACCCTCTTGTGGGCCAGGGATTAAGCTCAGTGGTTCCAGAACATGTTTTGCAAGCACAAGGGCCCAGGTTAGATCCCCAGTAACTACATACAACACTGCCAGTTCTGATTACTCATGCCCACCAGGAATTAGTACTGCATACCACAGTGCTGGGTGTGGTGGCTCATGTCTGTAATTCAAGCACTAAGGAGACAGAGGCAGGAGGGTTGCTTTGAGTTCAGGGCCAACCTGAAGTACAAAGCAAGACCCTGTCTCAAAAAAAAAAAAAAAAAAAAAAAAAAAAAAAAAAAAAAAAAAAAAAAAAAAAAAAAAAAAAAAAAAAAAAAAAAAAAAAAAAAAAAAGCCTCCTGAACAATGAATGAATTATACATGAAATGAAAGAAGAAATAAGACAGTTTCTACAATTAAATGGTAATATTAGTACAACATACAAGAATTTCTGGGGTACAATGTAAGCAGTCCTGCAAGGGAAACTTATGTGAATTCCCACATAAAAACAGAATGAGTTCAAATAACCTGATACTGAACTTCAAGCTCCTAGAAAAAGAACAAGTCAAACCCAAAGCTCATACTACGGAAGAAATTATAAAGATTAGAGTATAAATTAATGCAGTTGAGACTAAAAACAATACAAAGAATCAATGAATCGGAGACTTGATTTTTTGAAATTAAATAAAAGTGACAAACTCTTAGCCAAAAAGTAAGAAAACTCCAAACTATGTAATTATCAACGAAAAGTGTGAAATCACAATAGGTCCTGCAGAAATCCAGATCATCTGGATACCTGTTTTGAGAACCTGTATTCTAATAAGAAGAAAAACACAGAATAAATGGACAGATTCATTGATACACAGGAATTACCCAAGATTAATCAAGATGATATAAAAATTCAAAGTAAACTAACATCAATGAAAATGAAAATGTAATTCGAAGCCTGTCAACAAAGAGAAATCTAATTCCTGAAGTTTTCACTGCTGAATGCTACAAGAAATTTAGAGAAGACTTAATGCCATTACTTCTCAAACCTTTCAAAGACATTGAAATAGAAGTAGTACTACCAAGTTCATTCTCAGAAGTAAACAGTACCCTGATACTAAAATCAGAGGAGGACCCAACTGAAATAGAGAACTACAAGCTAATCACACTAGTGAACAGACTCAGAAATCATTAAGTTAGTGGCAAAGAGTGCATGAAATTAAGAAAATTATGGAAGCATTGCCAAGTAGGATTCATCTCAGGAATGGCGGGATGGTTCAATATACATAAATCAATAAATGTAGTATACTACATTAACAGAGCGGAGAACAAAAGCCATATGATCATCTCAATAGATGGAGGAAAAGCATCTGACAAAGTTCAAGACCCATTTATTAACTAAAAACATTCAAACTATTGAAATACACATATAAGCCATTCATGATGAGGTAGCTAGGCACTTTTAAGAAATATAGTGAGATCGTGCCCACTTAGTGGCAAGTTAATGAAGGATAACTGGAAGAATCAAGAAAACAAGAGTTGCCATCAGTGAACAGTGAGGTCTCACAAATGTGATATTTCTTTGGTCACAGCATAAACACTCCCAGAAAAATGGAAGATTGTTTCAAAGGATGGAACTCTAGAGCTTAAGGTTTCTTTTAGTCTGTGCAGTTCTGTCATTATTCCATTTCAGCATACAGGTCTTCCTATATGTCTTAGTTTCTTTCTACCTCCAATCCAGTTTGTTTAATTTGACTCCTTGAAAGTCTCATTCATATGTAACACTAAGGCACTGAACAGAGATGCTTGACAATCTGTGCATGTATAAAGGCTTTCAGACTCCTGTCCTATTTTGAGTAGGAACAGAAATCCTTAATTTTAAAATAAAGAAGTCTTTACTCTGAAGCAATATAATGTCCTTAGAAGAATTGTCCATAGGCATCTATCTCTCTCTCTCTCTCTGTGTGTGTGTGTGTGTGTGTGTGTGTGTGTGTTTGCACCTATATGTAAAGATAATTTTTGGTGTTAATTTTACTTGTTCATCCTCAGGCTTGATGCATGACAATTATATTCACTCTCCATTGTACATAGTATTTCAAAGTTCCTTGCAGCTTAAGTGGATTGATGAGCTCTCTCCTCAGTTGTAGAAATTTAACCCTAGAGTATCATTTCTCAGATCTACCTGAGAAAGGTCTGTTTGTCTTTGCTTTTGTGTTTAGTTTCTAACAGAATATTAACTAATACACTAAAAGTGAGTTACCAGAAAAAGGGTGCCATACTTGGATGTCATGTCAGTGTTAAATTGCTATAAAGATTTCTAATGATTGGGCCGGGGATATAGCTCAGTGGTTCCGGCGCCTGTCTTGCAAGCGCAAGGC
>PVIR01002601.1:86772-100539 GCA_004026965.1 Petromus typicus
CTGGGTGTGGAGACTCACCCCAGCGGCAACCAGTACCACATACCAGTGCCGGGTGTGGTGGCTCACGCCTGTAATCCCAGCACTTGGGAGGCAGAGGCAGGAGGATTGCTGTGACGTGAGTTTGAGGCTGAGCTCAGGGCCAGCCTGAACCACAAAGCGAGACCCTGTCTCAAAAAACCTTAAAAAAAAAAAAAAAAGATTTCTAATGATTAATATTTCATTTTTGTGGGCCATTCTCTAAATCATTCTTTGTGAGCAATATTCCAGCTATAGTCTATACACCAGGGAAATATCCATCAGTTGGGAGCTTCTGTAGTCTCAGACTTTTCCACAAATCTGACACATCAGAATCTTCCCAGGTGACTTATTCATACTTTAAAGTTTTTAGGGGGTTTCTACTCTTTCACCAGTGTTTTATCTTCTAGAAATGTGCTGTTGTGTCTGCCTGAGAAAGATTTCATTTCAGGTGTTCAGGTTGACTTGATTTCTCTCCTTGTTCAGGTCACTGATCAAATGTCACCTTTGTTCAGAAGATGGCTCTCAGTGTGCAATGAAAGCAATAGCCCCTTCCACTTCCCACTGCTCTGTATTATCTTTAAAGTATTTACCACTATCTGAAATTACTATAGTATCTCTTCCTGTTCTCATTGCCAGCCAGACACAAGCTGAAAGAAAGCCGAGGTCTTGTCTGCCTTATTTTCTGGCCTTTCTCAGTGCTAGCATAGTACTTAATCAGAGTGGGAGACTTGTGCTCTGCTTCTATGTACCTTGTGACTTCTGTTCGCAGCTAACTTTTATTGCCTGCTACTTCTGTTTTTCTGCTTCTCAGTATATCTTACAGAATTTGTAATAAAGAGCCCTATTCAAACTAATGTATCAAATAAAAAGGTTGTCAACTTAGGTAGAATGGTCCAGAGTTAATGCAGTGACCAGGCAGAACTTAGTGAGAGCTCAAGACCCCACACTCTCTGATTCTTTCATTTCCACCTTTCTTCCTCAGTCTACTTCACATTCAAGATGCTAACTTGATAGCCGCAAAAGATGCAGCTCTCAGCTTTGTGCAGAATGATGTCCAGAAATCTCTCCTTTAAAATAGCAAGTAAATTCTCTCCAAAATAGCTTCTGATGTTCCTCCACATTTTTAAGCTGTACTGGATCATAGGCCCTTTCAAAAAATGTATGAACATGGTACAGTTATAGACAATAAAATTCGTATTCATGAAGTGTACAATTCACCAAGTTTTGTCAACAGTGTGTACCATATAGACACCAACTCAACCAAGATGTTGAAATTTCCCTTGTATACTTTCCAGGAAACCCTGTGGCTCACCATGCTTTACTGGACTAGCAAAGGAAACAACTACTAATGGTACTCCTATCTTTATCTTATATCCATGTTTTATTCATCATGGATTTTTACATTCATTTTAAATTTTTAAAATACTAAATGAAAATATGACTTAAATATGTCTTTGATTCCTGAGGATTTTCTATGTCCAGAGTAATTACTTTGCTCAGGTCACTTGCCTTCCCCAGGTTGCAAACCTATTGTTCTTGAGCCTCTATGTCTGTCACTGTCTCCCGGAATTTCCTTCAAAATGATGTCACTATGTGATCTTTCCATGTGGTGGCCCCAAGGTAGCCAAACATCTTCCATGGAAGCTGAAACTTCCCAGAGCATATGCCCAAGGAAAAAATCAGGCCAGCTGCACATATTATCTAGTCTAGAAATCGCACAGTGTCATTTCTGCCACAGTTGGAGGTGGTCACAAAGGTTTGCTAGGCACCATAAAAGGAAATATAGACTCTATCTCTTGATTAAAGAAATATCAAATAATTTGCAGCTATATTTTAAAATTAACACGAACACCATTGCTTTTGAAGGCATTTGAGGATACTAGTATTAGTCCTTAGTTGAAGTGCTAAAATTCATATCCAAACTAAATTTTTAAAAAACTTCATCACACGTCTATTTTGAAGCGTCTTTTTGCCCTCAGGTATAGTTGGATATTGGTTTTATTTACTCTGTACTCTAAATTTACTGACCACCATTTTTAGCTCTGCCCAGTATAAGGTAAGGTGCTAGAAGTAAAGTGAAAGAGGAAATATATTTCTTTGCTTTGGCTGGATAACAAGATAAAACAGATATCTGAAGACTGGCTTCTTCTTTGATGGGACAAGTTAGTAATCTGGAGAACTTTACCACTCTGGCTCCTCGGACCTTTGCATGTTGTGAGAATGATTCATGTCCCTGCTAACCTCATGTAACTCCCCTTCAACTCCTGTAACTCAAACGGATTCCTTCTGGTAGGGTCTTCATTACAGGTAGGCAGTTCTTCGTGAAGTCCTTTCAAAATGGCAAGACTGTAGGCCTATGTAGTACCTTGCAAGTGATCTACTCAGCACCACAGGGAATCTCAGCAACCCAGCTCCACCAGATCTGCAGATCTGTCTTGGACTTGTTGTCAGAGATGTTGGAGAAGTAAGACACTCTCCATTATGAAAAATGGAAAAGAAACAAATAGTACTCTCTATCAAGTGTATCATTTTCGTCAAAGAAATGTAACTCTAAAACCATCTTTTGAATTCTTACTCTTTTTCACGTGGTTTTAAACAGAATGATGTGTAGAGGGGGAAGGAATAATGTATTTATTCACAGTACTAATGATGTGACTATAAAATCTATTAGAACATGTGAATTACATATTCTTTAGCATTTCAGGTTTGAGACTTAATCCAAGATTCAAGATTAAAAAAAATCCCACTGATGTTGGTGAAGATTCTGCTATCCTACATAACTGTCACATATTACAGTACACATTGTTGGGTTATGTCCTGTCCCTTTGCTCGTAATATATCATATTGTTTTAATTACTATAGTTTCAGGATACATTGTAATAACTCTCTGAATACTGTTTTTTCCTTAAAATTGTCATAGAATTTCTCATTATATTTCTGCCTTAAGAAATCAAGATTGTCAGACAATATAAAAGATAATGCAAATGGAATTTTTAATTTTTAAAAATTTTAATAGCATCAGAATAGACTATTTTTGTAAGTAAGAGCATTTGAAGATTGTAAGGTGTCTATATTTTAGGAAAAATATAGAGAACATTAACTGTACTAGATTTAAGATGTGTTTCTTTCCCTGAAATTCTTTTTAAAAATACAACCAGTCTACCAGAGGTACTAATCAAGTTAATTTATGTGCATTATAAGATCTGCTTTTCATTTATAGCTTCAAAGTATTGGTTAAAGTATTAAAGTGAGTAGTAAGTAGAATAGAGAAGTCAAATACTTTGAATATGCTGCATTTGTATTATTGTCCATATCTTTTGCCACTATTTCCACCATTCTTTCTCTCTTCGTTCTTTCCCTACCACTCACAATCTATGAAGCTGAATGAAATGAAGATAAAATATTGGTAGACAAAAAAAAAAAAAAAAGACTTAAAATCCATGATAACTGTAGTCTCTGAAAGGCCTTATCTTTGTTGCAAGAGGATGGCATAGTAATGAACATCAGACTTACATTTTCTAAAGAATGGATGGCAATGAATTGAACTTAGGATATTATTACTAATCTTAATTTAGTGATGCTGCAAGTTGAAAGGGACAAGTTAAGGTTTCAACAGTACTAAGGGAAAAATCTGTAGCATCTTTTCAAGGGAATAGTTGAATTTTCACTTTAGAGAATTTTGCTTTTTAATACTCTTGGTGTTTTGGCTACTTATCTCCATAATACTTGCACATGTACTTTATAAAATATTTCAGTTATTGAAATAACTTACTCAACAAATATAGGTTTTATATCTGATATGTGTTAAATTGTGAGTTACATTTTTCTTTTATCATTTGTTGGAATTAGATAATACACAAAATTGACAAAATGTGAAGACTTGGTTTATATGAGTAATGTATGTTACTTTAAGACTATAATATTTACAAAGATAATTTAGCATATATGAGAAATGTGTATAATTATTATGTTGTATGATGATTATGTATAAGTGGCACATAGATTCTCCATATTATCAAGAAAGTTTTTACTTGAACATATCAGATAAACTTGAAAGAACAAGAAGAAAAACTGGACTCATAAGAGGAACTGCTCTTCTATGTTTGTTCTAAAATCAGTAAGATTTAGAACCCATAGTAGCCTAGGACTAGGTGACAAAAGATGTCAAAAGGAATGTCCTATGTTTTATTTTATTTGAAGGATATTTGTATCATCTACTCAAGAGGTGCCCAATCCAGGGCCACTGACCAACACTTACACATGGCCTGTTAGAAACCATGTTGTACACCAGGAAGTGAGTGGCAGGTGAGGGACTGAAGCTTCATCTCTATGGAGAGTCAGTCCACAAAGCTCACATTACTGTATGAGCCCTGCTTGCCACCAGATTGGCAGTGGAAATGGAATTAGGTTTTCATAGCAACGTAAACACTTTTGCCAACTTTACATCTGAGGGACTTAAATTGTAAATTCGAAGGATTTATTAATTTTTTATTGAAATCTTTATTGATACATTACATATACACATCATGATTGCACTCCATAATGGGAATTTGTACCAGTATAAGACACAACTTAATTCTCATTTTTTCCCATAGCCTTACCCACCCTACCAACCCCCCATATACATAAAATTTGTTTCCTTTCTTTTTTGTTATAATCTCTAAATATGAGGGATTTAAATTAAATTCTCCTTATGAGAATCTAATGCCTGGTTATCTGAAGTGGAGCAGAAGCAGTGACACTAGCTCTGGTGAATAGCTCCAAATTCAGATTGATTCCACAAAGATTGTAATAAATCAGTGGCTCATATTAAAACTCTCACTGAACAACAACTGAGAAGCTGTATCTAGTGGCAGAATTTATAGTGGCAAGTGAGTTGATGTGCTTCTGTTGTACAGCTGCATCTGGGGAAAGGCTTTGAGTCAGTATCAAATGCTGCTTTTTTATCTCTGTGTGGTCTTTCATTTTATTTCTCTTTTCCATCTTTGCCTCTTTCCCATACTGCACCCTTATTTTAGTCACTATTTTGATAAGAACATAAACTGTCCCTATCCAAAATAAGTAAAAAGCAAATGTCACTGGAGAGCTTCTTTGAAAATGAGGAAAGACCCAATGTTAAGATAGCAAAAGACTCTAAAACTGCTAATAAAAACAAACCTGTGTTTAAAAGAAAATATCAAAAGTATTACTTCTGTTACAGGTTCATTGTAGCAGGAATTCACATTCTCTAATTCTATTTCAGATAATGCGTGGTGACCAGATATCAAATGAAGCTACAGAACCTGCAAAACTGTTTCACTATATGGAGACCAAGTACCTTGTATTAAAAGACATACTTTTTGAATTTTCAAAAGAAGAAAATCTGAACATAAAAACCAGAAGCAATTCTTGAAGGCCACCACTTCATCCAGTGTGCCTGCACTGAGAGGATCATTCATAGTGGCTCTCTGCATGTTAGAGCTAAGAAACTATTTAATATTGCTGAAAAGTTGATCCTGGAACCTGCTAAAAACATTTGCTAAGTTTTAAGAGAACCCACAGTTTAAATTGTAGTTCCATTGCTCTTTGAGCTAGCATCATAACTAGAATAACTGATGGAATAACAGCTTATTGTGGCTCAGTTGTTGCAGAGAATGAGTCACTAAGATACATGATCCAAGTGGAAAGGTTAAGCAGCACTGACAACCAGGCAATGATGATTCTGGGAGATATATTTTCAGGAAGATGTACACAAGAATATGTTACCTGCACATTTGTTGCTACCTACCATAGCTACAGAACCACTCAAGTCTTTCAAGAAAACTAAATTGATCACTTGTGAATGGATGGCTACCTACTGAGATTAAAGAATTTGCTTGGAATATATGTCCACACATTGTGTTATCCATAGAATTCCAGCTAGCTCCAAAATATCACCTGAACTTAACATTTTACAGGATGTGGTTAAAATTACAACCCACACTAAAGTATGCACCCTTAACTCCTTTTCACACAGTTTTATGAGCAGATGGATACAGAACACACATCTCTCTTTATACATGGGAGTAAAGGAGCTTTTAAAATAGAGATCACTGGCTACCATGTTTGTGTTATGAGAGCTGCTCTAGAAATTTCTTTAAAATAAAATACTACTGGAAGCACAATTCAGTGACACAGTGTTGCAAATCTTGTTTACCTATGTGATATATTCAACTTGCTCAAAAATCAGTCATTTCAACGAAGGGCTATGTTCAAAATGGCAGATAAAGTGAAAGAATTTAGATCCAAAGTGAAATTTACAGGCAACAAGTCAACACTGGGATTTTAGACATCCTCCAACATTCGCAAAACTTTGGAACAGACTGAGTCAGAGCCTTCTTTCTCCCAGGTGGTTATAGTCACCTATTTCAGCTTTTAAAAGAGCTGGAACATTACTTTCCAGCCACAAAACATCTCCACACTAGGGAGAAACAGATCTGCCACTCATTCATGAATTAGCCAGATGAATCAACTTTGTCCATGCTTTTTAAAAAGAATAAACTTCTGAGATGCTCTTAAAAGTATACTTGAGACAGCTTCAAACTTCCAGATGTTGTGGATTGCAACCAAGGTGGAATATCCTAAAATTGTCACAGAACATTAGAAAGCCTGCTTGTATTTCCAATGCCCTATCTTTGGGAAACAGGGTTTTCTGCAGTGACAGGAACCAAAATGAGATTATGGAGTAGACTGGACATAAAAACACAGTTCAGGTGTCACTGCTTTCCATCAGCCTTGGATGGGACCATGTAGCTGCAGTTGGTGAGTTCTATAATTATTTCATTATATACTTCAATGTAATAATAATAGAAATAGTAAGTTTAATTTCCTCAAGTCATCCCAAAATCACTCCCACCCTGGTCTGGGGAAAAAAATGACCTTCATGAAACTGATCCCTGTGACAAAAAGGTAAGGGGCAAATAGCCTATTCTGTGTTTAATTTTGTTAAATAATTAATGTCTGTGGACATTGCAAGGGTGAGAGGAGAAAAGAAATGCCTTCAACTCATTGTTTAACATATGCTAATTGAGTACCTGCTATGTCCCAAGCACTGTAGTCATCACAGAAACAGAAACAGCTGCCAAATTCACCAATCCAAGGCCCTGGTGTTGTGAGAAGGCAGACGTGGATGGGTAGTGGCAATGTGGAAGACCTGAAGCACTGGGCATTGGGAGAGTATTGAAGGATATTTTAAGATGGGGAAACGTAAACCATAGGAGACCAACTGGGAGGTGGAGGTTATCTTTTTAGGACTAGGCTTCCCTTCTTTGTTCTTATTGAGTCAACTGCAGTGAGTTTTAAGTCTTTAGACAGGTGTAAACTTGGAGGTCTAAGGTAAAGAATGAGCCCACCACAGAAAGATGGGAGTGGCATCCATATCAAAAATTATCAGGAATATAAATCCTTTCCTATGCAGATATTAATACAGTTCTCACACAAAGCCTGATTTTGTCTCATCAAATGTCCAAAGTCTCTCTATACCATGTTAAATTGACCCCCCTGAAAGCTGTCTCTACATATAGCACTGAATTCTGGGATTCTTAGATCCCTTTGTTGTAATTCCCCGAACCTGAACATGCTACACTTTGTAAGAACTCTACTGTCAGCCCTGGTCCACTCCCACCACTGTTGCTACAAATATATCTGAAGCCATTTCCGCACTCACCTCTGCCACTGTGTAAAACTGTGACAAATACCAATAGCACTGTCACAACACCAACCAGCATCCTTACTGACATCTAGGTTCAAATAGCGATTGTGTGCCTGAACAGTATTTGAATACCCAAAACTGAGCCTTAGTTGAACAGTTCTTTGCATGTAGCATTCTGGTGAAAATAGGAACTCCAAATATCAAATTTCAAGCCGTTTTCCTAGCTATGAGTGAAAATAGAAAGCTAGTAATATTATCTGGAATTACCTACTTGCAAAGCTCTCACAACATGATTTACATTTTACTGAGTTTTCCAGATATATTTTTTATTATTTCTGTATCTTGCATGTTGAATTTTTTTTTCTAGTCCAACAGTTCTCTATAATGCCATGAAATCCTTAAAAGCTACTAACCCTATCAACCAAAAATACACATTTTGAATTGGAATCGTATCCAAGCGACTTAGGTTGCCTGACTTGACTTAACTCAGGTCTAACAAATACTCTCAGGTGGTTCTTCTTCCTGAAAATTTCTCTTCTCTTGGCTTCCAAATAATTCTTCTTTTCAGGTCATTTCTTCCTGTAGTTATTTCCTGAACATGAAATTTGTTTAAAATGCTCTGTAATTCACCACTGTAGTAGTACGATTATTTTTAGAGACAGGTGTCCTCATAGCCCTCAGAGAAAGAAACTTAACTTCTATGTCAAAATGTTAAACCTGAAAACTTCAGCATTTTAATTGTAGCCACTTTATATACTTCAACTTAATCATTTTATCATTACTCACGCTCTTTAAGAAATGTGAAGTTTACTGGAGAATAATGTGGGAACAACATCTAGATGAAAGGGATATTGAGAGATTTGGGAATGGGAAGGGGAGTCATTGAATGTTGCAATATGTGATGGAGACTTGAGCAGATCTCGCAGGGTGCTCTAGAACTGATATAGCCCTTTGCTTCTCCCTCCTAGAAGAAGAGGGTGTGGCCTTTTGCAGGTCTAAGGAAATCAGTTAATGTATTGAACTTCCTCCTCAAAAGTTGATTTCAACATCATCATCTTTGCTTTATCATTATGGACTTCATTTAAACAAAATGTTTTTCAGATATTTTCTTAATACTGTACCTGGTTTTCAGAAGTTTTTATTGACATTAAAATGTAAACATTTTGAGTGCATTTTGCCCACTAATCCTACTCTTTGGTAAAATTGTGTGGTACAAAGTACAATAAGATTAAGCTCCATCTGGTTCATTACAGTACTCTCTAGTAGAAGGAAACAAAGGGATAGCTGACTCAAAGTGAGGAGAACATGTACAGAGGTCTAGCCCAAAGGCAGAAGCAGCAAGGTAAACAAGAAAGGTAGTTCATAATCAAATCTGGACAGAAACTGGGAAGAAATTAGAATAGGGGAAGATTAGTCACACAAAAATATAATCACTACAAGTCCTACTTGGTCACTACAATTTGCTTGTATTATCCTTTTACCCTGCTATTGTGTTGAGTGGACTTGGTAGTGTGGCTTAAAGTGTAGAAAACAAGAAATATTTTCATATTTGTGTCATTAGTCAAATAGTAAAAATCATCCTAATATTTTTGTAAAAGAGACCACAACACAAGGTGTAAGAAATCAGTTTCTCCATTTGAAGTGTCGATTTTGACCATGGAGCCAAGTCTGAATCTTTTGGGTTTTTTGTTTGTTTATTTGATTGTTTATTTTAGTTTTTTTGAGACAAAGTCTCCCTACGTAGTTCAGGCTGGTCTGAACTCAGCCTTGAACTCAGCAATCCGTCTGCCTCTGCCTCCTGAGTGCTGGGATTACTGGCTTGAGCCACATGACAATGTGGTATGTGGTTCTGATTTCTGGTGGGTGTGAGTCACCATGCCCAGCATTATTGTATGTGGTTACCAGGGATCAAACCTGGCCCCTTGCACTTGCAATGCAAGTGCCAAAACCACTGAGCTAAATTCATAGCCCAAGACTAAATCTTTTGAACAAATTGTTTAAATTACCTCACCCTGTTTCCTAATCTATAAAATGGGCATGACAGTAATAGTAGTTTATAGGATTAGGCACCATTACATTCGCATAGGGATTGGAGCTTGCTGATCCTCCAGACTCACGCCAAAGAGTGCCCAGCGACTGAGTATAACAGTGGGCAGCGCCGCAGAGGGGACATTTGGCGCCATTACACTCATGCGGGGGTTGGAGCCTACTGGCCTCCAGGTCCACGCTAGAAGAGTGCCCAGGGACTAAATATAACAGAGGGGAGTGCCACAGAGGCGGGGCTTGGCACCATAGCATTCACGCCAGGGATGGATCTTGCTGGCCTCCAGGCCCACACCGGAAGAGCACCTAGGGACTGAGTATAACAGGAGGCAGTGTGCCGAGGCTGCAGTTGACACCATTGCATTCGAGCCAGGATTGGAGCTTGCTGGCCTCCAGACTCATGCTAGAAGAGCTCCCAGGGACTGAGTATAACAGAGGGCAGAGCCGGCAAAGCCGAAACCCAACCATCACAGCCAAGGAAAGCCAAAGTCTGCCTTTCTCCATGTCAACTGCAGAAGCACATCCAGGACTCTGTATTGGTGAGTAGGTGGGCCTGTGGGAACGTCAGCCATTACCATTGTAGCTGCACAGGGCCTGCAGCCTACTGGCCTCCAGGCCGACTACACAAGCAAGCCCTGGGACTCTGTATTGGTGAGTAGGCGGGCCTATTGGAAACTCAGGCAGTGCCATTGTAGCAGTGCAGGAGCCAGAGCCTTTCTGCCTCTAAGCAGATGGGAGAAGGTGTTCTGACCATATTGTTTGCGTGCCTCATATGGTGTGCCATAACTAGGGGTTTTTCTTTATGTCCCAATATAGACTATAAAGAACAACCCAGTAAATAATATTTTAAGGTTCCTAAATATTAGGAGAAAAGAGACTTGCAACAAACATTGCCAGAAAACAGGGCAGGTACAAAGCCAAAAACAACAGCAAGGACAAAAACTCAGAGATGAGGAAACACTCAAAGTCTCAGATACAAAGATCCTTACCTCAGGGTAACACAGGGGGAAGGGAAATAGAGAAATTTGAAAGCCAGTCTGCAGGGTCCTCGAAAAAGGTAATCAAAGCAGATCTAGTAAAATGGAAATCAGAACTGATCTCTGAGGTGAAAGCAGAGATATTAGACACAGTCAACATGATGATTAATAAAGCTAAAGAGGAAATCATCGAGTTGATAGAATCAAAAATAGCAAAAGCAATGGAACCTTTTAAACACCTACAAGCAGAGGACCAGGAAATCAACAAAGAAACTGAAAGTTTATGCAATAGAATGAATATGGCAGAAGACCAAATTTCAGACCTAGGAGACAGGATCTCAACCAATAAACAGGAAAGGCATAATCTATGGAAAAAAGCAAGGAATAATGAAAAATCCATCCAATATCTCCTAGATGATTCCAAGGAGAATAACATAAGATTGATTAGACTCATGGAGGAAGCAGGAGACAATGCCAAAGACATTATAAAACTATTCACAGACATAATGTCAGAAAATTTCACAGGAAAATCAAAAGAATTGGATATACAAATATATGAAGAATACAGAACTTCACATACCCATGACATGAAAAAAATCTACACCTAAGCATATAATTATAAAAGTTCCAGATATCCGAAAAAAAGAATGAAATACTGAAAGCAGCAAGAGAAAAGAAAACAGTTACATACCAAGGAAAGGTCAGCAGGATCACACCAGACTTTTCAACTCAAACACTCAATGCAAGAAGAGCCTGTGGTGAAGTATTTCAAGCCCTAAAGGAAAACAACTTCCAACCCAGACTGATGTATCCTGAAAAATTATCCTTCAGTATTGATGGGGAAATAGGATACTTCAATGACAAAGAACACCTGAAAAACTCACAAATACAAACCCTGTGCTCCAAAACATTCTAAAGAATATCTTGGAGAAAAATAAGGAAAGTTACAAATCCATGAGACCTAACTGAGTAAAACCAGGGGAACAAAGAAGAAAATGATGGGAAAGGGGCAAAAGTAGAATAACAGAACCAAGAACAGGAAAATATGGCAGCACTAAATTTGCATATATCAGTCATAACCATTAATGTCACTGGACTCAATGCACCAATTAAAATATACAGACTAGCAGAGTGGATCAAGAAGCAAGATCCTATAATCTATGCATACAAGAAACACACCTAATTCAGAAAGAAACCCATGGACTGAAAGTAAAAGGATGGAAAACAATACTCCATGTGACAGGAAACAGCAAAAAAGCAGGACTGGCAATTTTATTTGCAGACAGAATAGACTTCAAGCCAAAACTGATAGAGAGAAATAAAGATGGACACTATCTTTTAGTACAGGAAAAAACCCAAGAGACAGAAATCACAATGTTAAATATCTATGCTCCGAATTCTAATATACCCACCTATATAAAACGAACATTAATGGACTTGAAAAACCAGATAAACTCCAATACAATAATAGTAGGGGACCTCAATACCCCACTGTCACAAAGAGACAGATCAACTGGACAAAAAGTCAATAAGGAAATACTTGAGTTCAACCAGACTCTTCAGCAAATGGAATTAAGAGATGCCTACAGAGTATCTCACCCCACAAAGTTAGAATTTACATTCTTCTCAGCTGCTCATGGATCATTCTCCAAAATACACCATGTGCTCATTCATGAACATTGATGCAAAAATCCTCAATAAGATACTGGCAAACAGAATGCAGAGAATCATCAAAAAGATCATACACCCTGACCAAGTTGGATTCATCCCAGGTATGCAAGGATGGTTCAACATACATAAGTCAATAAATGTTATACACTATATTAACAGGCTTAAGGACAAAAACCATATGATTATCTCATTTGATGCACACACAAAAAAAGTATTTTGACAAAATACAACACTGATTTATGTTCAAACCCTACAGAAGATTGGAATAGGTGGTCTGTATCTCAAAGTAATAAAAGCTATGTACGAGAAACGATCAGCCAGCATCATACTAAATGGTCAAAAATTGAAACCTTTCACACTAAGATCAGGAACCAGGATGCCCTCTCTCACCACTTCTGTTCAATACAGTTCTGGAAATATTAGCTATAGCAATTAGGCTAGAGAAGGAAAGAAAAGGAATAAAGATAGGAAAAGAAGAAGTAAAATTGTCATTATTTGCTAATAACATGATTCTCTATCTAGAGGATCCTAAAAACTCAATTAAAAAACTGCTGGACCTAATTACCAAATTTAGCCATGCAGCTGGCTACAAGGTCGACATTCAAAAATCAATAGCCTTTGTATACACAAATAGTAGACCCACTGAGATAGAAATTGGGGAGTCAGTCCCTTTCACATTAACTCCCCCAAAAATAAAATATCTAGGAATCAATCTAACAAAGGAGATGAAAGGCCTGTACTCTGAAACCTATAGCTCTCTGAAAAAGGAGATAGAAGATGATATCAAAAAACGGAAAGACATACCTTGCTCCTGGGTAGGAAGAACCAATATTGTCAAAATGACTATACTCCCAAAACTACTATACAGATTCAACACAATCCCAATTGAAATCCCAGCACCATATTTCACAGATCTAGATAAAAAAAATCCAAACTTTCATCTGGAACCACAAAAGACCTAGAATAGCAAAAGCAATTCTAAGCAACAGGGACATGGTGGGGGGTATTACAACTCCAAACCTAAAACTATACTATAAAGCCAGCGTGATAAAACCTGCATCGTACTGGCAAAGTAACAGACCTACAGATCAATGGAGTAGACTAGAAGATCCAGAAACTACCCCAGTTACACTGAGCCACCTCATCTTTGACAAAGGATCCAAAAATCCTGAATGCAGGAAAGATAGCCTCTTCAACAAATGGTGCTGGAAAAACAGGGCTTTAACTTGCCAAAGACTAAAACTAGACCAACTCTTTCACCGTGTACCAAGCTAAAATCAAAGTGGATAAGAGACCTAAATATTAAAACAGACACTCTAAACCTGCTGCAAAACAGGTTAGGTAAAACTCTTGAAGACATTGGCTTAGGGAAAGATTTCTGGAACAAGA